>ML271241.1:27820-71594 GCA_005239495.1 Nicotiana undulata
TCACAATTCAGGCTAAGCCTTTCACAATACTTTTGCCTCCACAATTATAAACAAGAACTGTATTTTCTCAAAAACTTCATCAATATCATCTCAAACATGAAACCAACAGGTACATAAATATATATATATTTATGTACCTGTTGGTTTCATGTTTGAGATGATATTGATGAAGTTTTTGAGAAAATACAGTTCTTGTTTATAATTGTGGAGGCAAAAGTATTGTGAAAGGCTTAGCCTGAATTGTGACATTTTTATAAATAAAGTGATATGATATGTCTGATGGGAGCGGGTTGCACGCCGCAACAAGGAGTAATAAGGGTGGACATGTGGGATCGGGTTGCGCGCCGCAATAGGTGATGAGAAATAAGGGTGATATATATATATAGGGAGGAGCAATACGGGTGGACAGGTAGGAGCGGGTTGCACGCCGCAACAAAGAGAAATAAGGGAGAATATTCATGTTTTACTATTTATAAAATAAAGGCTGGAACACTCATTGCTTTATTGTCATTATGTAACGACCCGATCGGTCGTTTTGCGTTATCGCACCCTGTTCCCCTAAATAAAACTTCTCATAGCGGCTTATTGTGTTTTATGACTTGCGGGGATGGGTGGTTCGGGATTCGGAAGTGTTTAGAGCAGTATAGGAACACTTAGTTCCTTAAGGATGGCCTTTTTGGCCAAGTTTGACTTCGGTCAACATATTTAGCAAACGACCTCGGAATCGAGTTTCGTCAGTTCCGGTAGCTTCATATGACGATTTCGGACCTGGACGTATGTTCAGAATGGGTTCTAGATGACCCGGGAGCCTTTCGGTGCCCAATATCGAAATAAAAGTTTCCTTAAGTTTGAAATTTAGTTTGGAACATGATTTTGTGTTATCGAGGTCCGAACGGAATTCCAAGATCGGGAATAGTTCCGTTATGTCATTTATGACTTGCTTGAAAATTTTTGTGTCATTCCGAGTAGCATAGGTCGGTTCGGTACATTGATATCGAGTTCAAAAACTTGAAGTTCTTAAGTTGTGGTTCTAGGGGTTTTGAGGTGTGATTTTTTGAGTTTTAGCATCGTTTTGAGTGTTTCGAAGGCTCGAGCGAGTCCATATTATGATTTGAGACTTGTTGGTATATTTGGACGGGGACTCGGGTGGGCCCAGGTGCCTCTCGGGCACCAAACGGGGCTAAAAACTAGCGGAGGCAACTGCTGGTGCACCTATTCTGGTGTAACCGCAAGTGCGGTTGCCCAGACACAGGTGCGGGACCGCTCCGGCAGTCATAGCCTCTCAGGTGCGACCCCTAGGTGGGCTGCCCAGTTCTCGCAGGCGCGGGCCCTTTCCCGCTGGTGCGGAGCCGCAGGTGCGAGCCCAGGCCCTTGTCCCATTTTTCCTCAGGTGCGAGCTATTGCTCAACGATGCAAGACCGCAGGTGCGGTCCTTGAGCCGCATGTGCGGAACCACTGTTAGGCAGTGTGTTTCTTTAAAACACGAGAAATGCCCACTTTTTCTAATTTCTTCCACCGTTAGAGATCTTGAGAGCTTGGGAAATCTGCTCCACGACCTAGCTACTGATAAGGTAAGTAAATTCTACCATGGTGTTGGTTTAATGCGTGGATTACTAGTCCAATTAACTACTTAATTGTTGAAAAATCAAGAATCGGGTAGTAACCTAGGGCTTTAGGGAATTTAGAGAATTACCCGTAAATTGGCAATGAAATCAAGTAAAAATCATATATTAACGATCCTTAGGTTATGGGTGAGTTTTTCCTTCATGAATCTTCAGAATTCGAGCGTGCGGGCCCTAGGGTAAATTTTGGGATTTCTTCAAGAATGGTGAATTGACTAAATGAGTAGGAGAATTCCTTGCTTTGAGTATAATTTGATATATTTACGTAACATTTGATTAGTTTCGAGTCCTTGGGAGACGGGTTCGGAGTTTCGGGCGCATTCTTGACCCGTGGAGTAGGTTCGACGCGAGGTGAGTCTCCTTTCTAATCTTGTAAGAGGGAACTGTCCCCATAGATATTAAAAATGATTGATTGTCCTTATTTGCGGGGGCTACGCACGCACGAGGTGACGAGAGTACATGCATAGCTACTATCATGCCTTGTCAGGTAGTTTAGGACTCACAAGCATGCTTTATGTGTTGTATCCGCGATCTTGTATGTGGACTAGGTAGTTTAATATCCTGGAAATTTTCATATACGAAGGCCTATGAGGTTATGATTCGAAATTGGTGTTATGGAATCCCCTTTTATGCTGAAAGGACCCCTGTTAATTATCTAAATTGCTTGAGGATTATGTATATGTATACGGGAACTTGAGTCGTATGAATGATTCGCGAGCGGGCAACCCTATTATTACGATAACCGCATCGCATGTTCTATTCGCGAGCGGGGAAAATAGATGCATCTATGGTTCGGGCCGTTCGACCCTCGGCAGTGCACATTTACTTTTCACATCGTATTGGCCGTACGTTCACGGTCTGTTATATGTTTTGATAGATTATGAGAAGCCCTGTAATTGAACTATCTATTTTGGAGAAAAGAGAGGGTTAAACAGCTTGTATACCATGGAAAGAGGTAGTACGAGGGTACTAGAGAAAGGTATTTGATGCTCATTTCTCTTTTATTTTTCATTGCTACTATTATTGTTTCGCCTGTACATACATATTTCATATTGTTTGGCCATAGTAAGTATCAAGTCGACCTCTCGTCACTACTTCTTTGAGATTATACTGGATACTCACCGGGTACATAATTGTGTATGTACTCATGCTACGCTTTTGTACTTAATTGTATAGGTTCTGAGGCTGGTGCATCTGATTATCAGACCGTAGCTAGATTCTGATTATAGTTGGACCTGACTTCACGGTGAGCTGCTTCTCCTGACGATCCTTGGCAGCACCATGGAGCTTCTTTTGCTTATTTCCCGTCCATTTTTTTCAGACAGTGGGGCTGTATATTGTATCTTTTGTATATTCTATTAGTATGCCCCTAAGAGTTGTGACACTAGTTCTTGGCACACACGTAGTAGTAGTTATTATGGATTATGGTCTGTATATATGGACTCACGCCTAATTATGATTGTTTTTAGCTAAAACTGGTTAATTACCCTGCCCGATTAATTTTTTAAGCTTTAACACTGGGTATATGTTGAGATGTCTCATTAAAAAGAAGGAAACCTTAGTAAGTTGAGTGTTGGCTTGCCTGACCCCACTGTTGGGCGCCATCACGACCTGAGTTAGGATCTTGGGTCGTGACAACATGGTATCAGAGCTCTAGGTTCACGTAGGTCTCACGAGTCACGAGCAGGAATAGTAGAGTCTTGCAGATCGGTACAGAGACATCTGTACTTATCTTTAGGAGGCTATAAGGTGTTAGGAAACCTCTCTTTATTCATATTCTATCGTGCAGTCGATAATGTACTATAAACTATTCTTCTATTCTCTCACAGCTGGTGAGTACGCGCGCATCCGATGTTCCAAACCCGGGAGGGGCCGCTACCCCCACCGTCCGAGGCCGTGGCAGAGGCTGGGGGAGGGCACCGGCCCGAGGTAGGGGACGAGGGCGTCCCAGAGCTATTCTAGGTGCACTACCAGAGGACCCTATCATTGAGGAGAAGGACGAGGTGCCCCCAGTAGATCCGGCTCCAGTGGACTTCATGACGGCGCTAGGCTTCCGGGAGGTTATGGGCCGTGTGATGAGATTTATGGACACCGTGTCCCAGGCTGGTTTATTTCCAGCAGATCCTGCCACTTCTCAAGCAGGAGGGGGAGTCCATACCCCTATTGCCCAGGCTGCAGGTCAGACAACAACATTACATCATACCCCGGTTACACTACCTGTGGGTGGGGTCCATCCTGTAGCAGCAGCACACGAGCTCAAACCAGTTGTGGACGGCGATCCGTAGAAGATATTGGATAGATGGACTAGATTTCACCCTCCGGTCTTTGGGGGTGAGCGAGGCGAGGATGCCCAGGACTTCATTGATAGGTGTAGGGACAGACTGCACAATATGAGGATATTGGAGTCCCATGGAGTCGACTTCACTACTTTCCAGTTGGAGGGCAGGGCCCGTAGATAGTGGCAGTCCTATGTTCGTGGTAGACTGGCAGGTTCTCCTCCTGTCACCTGGGAACAGTTTACTCGGATGTTCTTGGACAGGTATATCCCACCCTCTAAGAGGGAAGAGCTGCGGTACCAGTTCGAGCAGCTAGAGCAGAGACAGATGTCAGTGACGGATTATGAGGCTAGATTTTCAAAGTTATCACGCCATGCGCTCATGATACTGCCTACAGAGGCTGAGAGAGTGCGGAGGTTTGTAGCCGGGTTGCATCCAGGTATTAGGGCTAATATGGCCGAGTGGTGGAGATGGGGACTCCTTATCAGTTGGTAGTGGAGATTGCTCGCATGATCGAGGGTTATCGGTCGAGGATCAGAGAGCCGGTGCAGAAGGATAAGAGATCCATTTCTCCGGTGATTTCATAGGCGCCCCAACTAGGGGCAGAGGTCAGTTTGGCAGGGGCCAGCCCAGCAGGTCCCCATATTCAGCATCACCACCACCTCCTCGTGGTTCCCCAGTGAGGCCTTACTTTAGTGCTATGCCTGAGGATTCTCACCGTTCCCTAGTTGTCCCGGGTTCTTCTTCAGGGCAGCAAGCCATGCCACCTGTGAGATGTTATGAGTGCGGGGATTCTGGTCATATCTGGAGGACTTGTCCCAGGTTTTGGGGCAAGGCAACACTGCAGGGTTATCATCCCATGAGTCCAGCACCAGCAGTCCGGCCACCTAGAGGTGGAGGACAGGTCGGCAGGGGTCGTCCTAGAGGTGGAGGCCAGTCAGGGGGAGGTCAGTCAGCTTCTGTTCACTCTGGTAGAGCTCAGTCTTCCGGTGCTCCAGCTAGATTCTATGCCATTCCGACCAGGTCAGATGCAGTGGCCTCAGACGCCGTGATCACAGGTATTATCTCAATATGTGGTAGAGAGGCTTCAGTATTATTTGATCCAGGATCCACCTATTCATATGTTTCAGCATTATTTGCTCATTTTCTAGGTGCTTCTTATGAGTCCTTGGGTTCTCCTATATATGTGTCCACTCCTGTGGGCGATTCTATGGTGGTATACCGGATCTATCAGTCTTGTGTGATCACCTTCTGTGGGTTCGAGACTAGAACGAACCTTTTATTGCTCGACATTGTTGATTTTGAGGTTATTCTAGGCATGGATTGGCTATTTCCTTATCATGCCGTGCTAGATTTCCATGCTAAGACAGTCACTCTAGCCCTGCCCGAGTCGCCTAGGCTGGAGTGGAGAGGTTCCTCAGTTAGTGCAGCCAGCCGAGTTGTTTCATTCCTGAAGGCTCGACATATGGTCGAGAAGGGTTGTCTGGCCTATCTTTCTTATGTGCGGGACACCACCGTCGAGTCCCCAACGATCGATTCAGTGCCTGTTGTTCGAGAGTTTGCTGATGTATTTCCTTCAGACTTTCCGGGCATGCCTCCGGATCGTGATATTGATTTTTGTATTGATATAGCTCCAGGCACCTAGCCTATCTCTGTTCCTTCGTACCGTATGGCTCGAAGGAGTTGAAGGAGTTAAAGGAGCATCTTGAGGAGTTGTTGGCTAAGGGGTTTATCAGACCGAGTGTATCGCCGTGGGGTGCTCCAGTCCTGTTTGTGCAGAAGAAAGAGGGGTCTATGCGGATGTGTATTAATTACCGCCAGTTGAACAAGATCACCATTAAGAACAAGTATCCTCTGCCGCGCATCGATGATTTGTTTGACAATTTGCATGGTTATCGGGTGTTTTCTAAGATTGATTTGAGGTCGGGATATCATCAGTTGAGGATTCGATCCTCAGATGTTATGAAGACTGCTTTATGTACGAGATATGGCCACTATGAGTTCCTGGTGATGTCCTTTGGCTTGACTAATGCCCCAGCAACGTTCATGGACTTGATGAATAGGGTATTCAGGCCGTGCATTGGTTCCTTTTTCATTGTCTTTATTGATGACATCTTGATTTACTCACGTAGCCTGGGTGAGCACGAGCAGCATTTGAGAGTTGTGCTCCAGAATTTGCTGGAACAAAAGCTATATGCTAAGTTCTCCAAGTGTGAGTTCTGGTTGGAGTCCGTAGCATTCTTGGGGCACGTGGTATCTAGAGAGGGTATCAAGGTTGATCCTCAGAAGATTGAGGCAATTCAGAGTTGGCCGCGTCCTACTTCAGCTACAGAGATCAGGAGCTTCTTGGGCCTAGCAGGCTATTATCGCCGATTTGTGGAGGGTTTTTCTTCGATTGCATCTCCATTGACTAGTTTGACTCAGAAGAATGCCCTGTTCCGATGGTCTGACGAGTATGAGGCAAACTTTCAGAAGCTTAAGGCAACATTGACTTCAGCACCAGTTCTAGTATTGCCTTCCGATTCTGGAATGTGTACAGTGTATTGCGACGCTTCACGCGTTGGTTTGGGGTGTGTGTTGATGTAGGAAGAGAGAGTTATTGCTTATGCTTTGCGCCAGCTGAAGGTTCATGAGAAGAATTACCCTGTGCACGATTTAGAGTTGGCGGCGATTGTTCATGCTCTTAAGATTTGGAGGAACTACTTGTATGGAGTGTCCTGTGAGGTTTATACAGACCATTGCATCTTGCAACACTTGTTCAAGCAGAGGGATATTAATTTGAGGCAGCGCATATGGCTTGAGTTGCTGAAGGATTATGATATCACCATTCTTTATCATCCGGGCAAGACAAACGTGGTAGCAGATGCATTGAGCAGGAAGGCAGAGAGCATGGGTAGCTTGGCTTATATTGCAGCAGAGGAGATACCTCTAGCCTTGGACATTCAGTCCTTGGCTAATCGCCTGGTGAGATTAGACCTTTTAGAGCCTCGTCGAGTTATTGCACATGTGGTTGCTCAGTCTTCGTTATTGGGGGAGATTAAAGCTCGGCAATATGATGATCCGTGCTTGGCAGAGCTACGGGAGACAGTGGTTCAGGATACCAAGGAGGTTACTATTGGCGAGGATGGTGTTCTCAGACTTCAGGGCCGTTTATGTGTTCCTAATGTCAGTGGCCTTAGAGAGAGGATTCTAGAGGAGGCACATAATTCTCGGTATTTTGTGCATCCTGGTGCCACAAAGATGTATCGTGACTTGAAGCAAAATTACTAGTAGAGGCGGATGAAGAAGGACATTGTGGAGTATGTGGCTAGGTGTCTTAATTTCCAGCAAGTTAAGTGTGAGCACCAGAGGCCTATTTCAGCAACTTCCCATTCCTGAGTGGAAGTGGGAGCACATCACTATGGACTTCGTGGTTGGGTTGCCTCGGACGTTGCGGAAGGTTGACGCGGTTTGGGTCATTGTGGATAGATTGACCAAATCAACGCATTTCATTCCAGTGGCTTCTACTTATACTTCTGAGAGGTTGGCCCAGATCTACATTTGGGAGATAGTCCGGTTACACGGTGTGCCGGTGTCCATTATATCAGATCGAGGTCCTCAGTTCACCTCGCATTTCTGGAGATCATTGCATAGAGAGATAGGTATCCAGATAGATCTCAGCATAGCATTTCACCCTCAGACTGATGGTAAGTCGGAGCGCACAATTCAGATATTGGAGGACATGCTCAGGGCATGTGTGATTGACTTCGGGGGTCAGTGGGACCAGTTCTTCCCTTTGTCCGAGTTTGTTTACAATAATAGTCATCAATCCAACATCGAGATGGATCCATTTGAGGCCTTGTATGGTCGGCGATGTCGTTCTCCTATCTGGTGGTTTGAGCCTGGCGAGGCTAAATTATATGGCACCGACCTAGTGAGGGATGCTTTGGAGAGGGTGAAGTTGATTCAGGAGAGGCTCCGCACAACACAGTCCAGACAGAAGAGTTACGCAGATCAGAGGGCTCGTGATGTGTCATACATGGAGGGAGATAAGGTTCTGTTGAATGTTTCGCCGATGAAGGGTATTATGAGATTCGAGAAAAAGGGCAAGCTGAGCCCGAGGTTTATAGGTCCCTTCGAGGTGTTGAGGCGAGTTGGGGAGGTTTCTTATGAGCTAGCCTTACCTCCTAGTTTATCAGGATTTCATCCGGTTTTTCATGTATCCATGCTCCGGAGGTACCACGCCGACTTCTCTCACGTGGTTGATTTCAGCACTATTCAGTTGGATGAGAGGTTGGGCTACGAGGAGGAGCCAGTTGCTATTATTGATAGGTAGGACCACCAGTTGAGGTCCAAAAGAGTTTCTGCCATAAAGGTCAAGTAGAGGGGCCAACCAGTCGATGAGGCGACTTTGGAGTCCAAGGAGGAAATGCGGAGCAGATATCCGCACTTATTCAGCACTTCAGGTATGATTCTAGACCCGTTCGAGGACGAACGTTTGTTTAAGAGGGGGAGAGTGTAACGACCTGATCGGTCATTTTGCGTTATCGGACCCCGTTCCCCTAAATGAAACTTCCTATAACGGCTTGTTGTGATTTATGACTTGCGGGGACGAGTGGTTCGGGATTCGGAAGTGTTTAGAGCAGTATAGGAACACTTAGTTCCTTAAGGTTCGCCTTTTAGGCCAAGTTTGACTTCGATCAATATTCTTAGCAAACGACCTCAGAATCGCGTTTCGTCAGTTCCAGTAGCTTCGTATGATGATTTCGGACTTGGGAGTATGTTCGTAATGGGTTCTGGATGACCCGGGAGCGTTTCGGCACCCAATATCGAAATAAGAGTTTCCTTAAGTTTGAAATTTAGTTTGGAACGTGATTTTGTGTTATCGAGGTCCAAACGGAATTATGAGACTGAGAATAGTTCCGTTATGACATTTTATGACTTGCTTACAAAATTTGGTGTCATTCCGAGTAGTATAGGTCGGTTCGGCACATTGATATCGAATTCAAGAACTTGAAGTTCTTAAGTTGTGGTTCTAGGGGTTTTGAGGTGTGATTTTGAGTTTTAGCGTCGTTTGAGTGTTCCGAAGGCTCGAGCGAGTCTGTATTATGATTTGGGACTTGTTGGTATATTTGGACGGGGGATCGGGTGGGCTCAGGTGCCTCTCGGGCACAAAACGGGGCTAAAAACCAGCGGAGGCAACTGCTGGTGCACCTGTTCTGGTGTAACCACATGTGTAGCTGCCCAGACGCAGGTGCAGAACCGCTCCTGCGGTTCAGCCTAGCAGGTGCGACCCCCATGTGGGCTGCCCGGTTCTCGCAGGTGCGGGCCCTTTCCCGCTGGTGCGGAGCTGCAGGTGCGGACTCCTGCACGCAAGTTCGAGCCCAGGCCCTTGTCCCATTTTTCCGCAGGTTAGAGACCGTAGGTGCGGTCCTTGAGCCGCAAGTGCGGAACCACTGTTAGGCAGTGTGTTTCTTTAATACACAGGAAATGCCCACTTTTTCTTATTTCTTCCACCTTTAGAGATCTTGAGAGCTTGGGAAAACTGCTCGAGGACCTATCTACTGATTACGGTAAGTAAATTCTATCCTGGTGTTGGTTTAATGCGTGGATTACTAGTAAAATTAACTACTTAAAGAAATCAAGAATCGGGTAGTAACCTAGGGCTTTCGGGAATTTAGAGAATTACCCGTAAATTGGCAATGAAATCAAGTAAAAATCATATATTAACGATCCTTAGGTTATGGGTGAGTGTTCCCTCTGTGAATCTTCGTAATTCGAGCGTGTGGGCCCGAGGGTGAATTTTGGGATTTCTTCAAGAATGGTGAATTGACTAAATGAGTAGGAGAATTCCATGCTTTGAGTATAATTTGATATATTTACGTAATATTTGATTAGTTTCGAGTCCTTGGGAGACGAGTTCGGAGTTTTGAGCGCATTCTTGACCCGTGGAGTAGGTTCGACGCGAGGTGAGTCTCCTTTCTAATCTTGTAAGAGTGAACTATCCCCATAGATATTAAAAATGATTGATTGTCCATATTTGCGGGGGCTACGCACGCACGAGGTGACGCGAGTCCATGCGTAGCTACTATCATGCCTTGTCGGGTAGTTTAGGACTCACCAGCATGCTTTATGTGTTGTATCCACGATCTTGTATCTGGACTAGGTAGTTTAATATCCTGGAAATTTGCATATACGAAGGCCTATGCAGTTATGATTCGAAATTAGTGTTATGGAATCCCTTGTTATGCTGAAAGGACCCCTGTTAATTATCTGAATTCCCTCAGGATTATGTATATGTATACGGGAACCCGAGTCACATGAATGATTCGCGAGCATGCAACCCTATTATTACGATAACCGCGTCGCATGTTTGATTCGCGAGCGGGGTAGATAGATGCATTCATGGTTCGGGCCGTTCGACCCTCGGCTGTGCACATTTACTTTTCACGTCGTATTGGCCGTACGTTCACGGTCTGTTATATGTTTTGATATATTCTGAGAAGCCCTGTAATTGAACTGTTGATTTCGGGGAAAAGAGAGGGTTAAAGAGCTTGTATACCATGGAAAGAGGTAGTGCGAGGGAACTAGAGAATGGTATTTGATGCTCATTTCTCTATTATTGTTAATTGCTGCTATTATTGTTTCGCCTGTATATACATATTTCATATTGTTTGACCCTAGTAAGTATCAAGTCGACCTCTCGTCACTACTTCTTTGAGATTAGACTGGATACTCACTGGGTACATAATTGTTTATGTACTTATGCTACGCTTCTGTACTTAATTGTACAGGTTCTGAGGCTGGTGCATCTGATTATCAGACCGAAGCTAGATTCTGATTATAGTTGGACCTGACTTCACGGTGAGCTGCTTCTCCTGACGATCCTTGGCAGCACCATGGAGCTGTTTTTTGCTTATTTCCCATCCATTTCTTTCAGACAGTGGGACTGTATATTGTATCTTTTGTATATTCTATTAGTATGCCCGTAAGACTTGTGACACTAGTTCCTGGCACACACGTAGTGGTTATTATGGATTATCGTCTGTATATATGGACTCACGCCTAATTATGATTGTTTTTGGCTAAAACTAGTTAATTACCCTGTCCGATTAATGTTTTAAGCTTTAACACTGGGTATATGTTGAGATATCTCATTAAAAAGAAGGAAACCTTAATAAGTTGAGTGTTGGCTTGCCTGAGCCCGTTGTTGGGCACCATCATGACCTGAGTTAGGATCTTGGGCCGTGACACATTATTTCATATTCTCCTATTATTGTTGTTTGAAGTGAAACTTGTTCTGTTTACGATTGTTGAGACATAAATATTGTGAAAGGTTTTGACTGTTTTGACTTAAATTGTGAAATCTTTTCTTTAAATAAAGTGATGTGATTGTCTGGTAGGAGCAGGTTGCACGCTGCAACAAGGAGTGATATGGGTAGACAGGTGGGATCGGGTTGCATTCCGCAACGAGAGTAATAAGGGTGATATATTTAGGGAGGAGCAATAAGGGTGGACAGGTGGGAGCGGGTTGCACGCCGCAACATGGAGCAATAAGGGAGAACATTTATATTTTTACTGAATTTCAAAGAAAATAAAGACTTGAAAAGCTTAAATGTTTATTTTACTATTCTTCATATTTTTGGCACTACTTTTATTTAAAGTTTAAAGTTTGGAAACTTGGAAATTATTTGAGGATTGGTTATAGCTGAGACCTGGAAAAGGCGGCCGAGTTATTTTATTGTTGTTGCAATATTTATTTATTTGTTTAGATTTTCTTCTTGCTTCATATATTATTGTCACATGTTATATTGCTAAAGCCCTGCCGTAGCCTCGTCACTACTTCGTCAAGGTTAGGCTCGGCAGTTACTCAGTACATGGGTTCAGTTGTACCGATACTACACTCTGCACTCTTTGTGCAGATCCAGGTACTAGCCAGCAGTAGAAATTATTATAGCAGCCATCCATTCATTCAGATACACGAGGTATATCTGTCGGCGTTCGCAGATCCTGAGAGTCTTCTCCTATTTTTATTTAAAAAACTGTTTTAGTATATTCAGAACAGTTACACTATTTCTTTCAGCCCAGTATTTGTAGTATTCTTTAGTAGTTCGTGAATTGTGATACCAGACTCTAGGTAGTTCTAGATTTACTTATATAATTAGCTCGTGGTTTGTTTTAATTTATTGTTTATTTATTTTATATTGGGAATTATTTATTGAAAATCATTAGACCAAGTTTAATTTAAAATTGTTCTATCCTGTTTAAATGATTAATTAACGGAAATAGTTGAGCGAACTCTAACATTGGCTTGCCTAGCGAGTATGATGTTAGGCGCCATCATGATCCCTAAGGTTGGGAATTCGGGTCGTGACAAGTTGGTATCAGAGCACTAGGTTTCTTAGGTCTCACAATTCACGAACAAACTTGCTAGATTCTGAAGGATAGATACAGAGACGTCTGTACTTATCTCTCAGAGACTATGCAGTTAGGAACAATTTCATTTCTATTCTACTCCATCGTGGGAATTTATTCTACCAGTGATGTTTGCACTTGCCTATTCTTGTACTCTCACAAATCTTGACAGCACGCAAAACGTCTACAACCGGACAAGAGATGAAGCCCCAATGACGACTACGATTAGGGGAAGAGACAAAAGCAGAGCTCAGACTAAAGCTCGAACATCAACATATATTGTACAATCTCAAATGGATCTAGACGCGGGGGTTCTATCTCACTCGGTACATGTTGGACGAGTCTGGGTTCAATAAGGATTCATAGCTACATGCAGTATTCTATAACAAGGGAATAGTTGAAAGCAATGCGGTTGATTTTGCTGTGTTTCAGATGACGGATTCCACCAAGAGGTGGTGGGAAGATTATGTAATTACTAGGCCAGTTGTGGCTCTGACTGAAGGTGCGGACGCATTGAGAGATCACCCAGTGAATCATGTAGGGGTGCAACGTACCTTGACATCTGGTTGATTTATATGAGCTGTGGAGTTTAACATTGTGTATTATCAGGCATTATGACCTAAGACTTCGTGCCAAGTGGGAAAGTCCACTGTCAAGGAATAGATTGTGGGGTCATGTGTTATATTGATTTTGGCTTGGAATGTATAAGGCTTGAGATTTTGTAAGAGATAAAGCTGCGACTTGCGATATGTCTACCTCCTTAATAACCATATACCTCAGTACCAAAGAGTTATTCGGACAACTTTAAATCTACAGAAGGTCTACTCAGCGTGGAAGTCACGGTTGTGGATTTTGGGGTGCTCCAGAGGGAGTAGAGTGGTTGACGAGCTTCTAAATTATATGGTTCGTGCCAAGAATTATCTGTGTAGACCTTTACTTTTGTGATCATTGTGCGTCAATAGAGACGAGAGTTACCCAAAAAGAAAAATGAAAAGTATATGAATAGAAGGGGTAGCTCAGCAGTGTTGAGTTAGCATAGTAAAAGAAGAAATTGGCCGCCGGTGTTTGTGGCAAGCCTACGAAGAGGGTGACCAGCCAATGCAACATCAATTACTTGACTCAGTTCTCATAAATGCTTTTGAAAGAGTTTGTTTCTCGAACTTTCCTTTTTGCGTGGCGCATAAGGTTTGAACGGTTGCGTCAGGTCATATGACGGTGTCAGAATATGCCATCAGGTTCGAAACGTTAGCCCGTCATACTCCTACGTTGGTTCATATAGCCAGAGGGAGAGTTCCCAAACTCATTAAAGGACTCAAATATGATTGTAATTTTTTTTTGTGCAACTCAGGGCAAGTTGATACTTTATTTCGACTAGTGGTAGAAATTTCCTAGACTTGGGAGAGTCATATTTCATCAGAACACTCAGGCTACGTGCCCCATTGCAGTTACAACTCAACTACATGACCAGCTAGGGAAAATGGGGTCGGAATGTCGAATGTGGAGGTCAGATTTCTAGAGGTGCAGACCCATCTTGTTGATATATTCTCTATGGTGTGGCTGAGGTCGTTACATTAAATGGTGTCATTACAAGAACAATCTCTAATTATTATAAAGTGATGATTTCCTGAACTTGATATGGTTATGCGTGTCGAATAAAATTCTTCTAATATGCTGTACTCTCGGGTGAGCTTCGTAACTCTAAAATCTACTTGTGTGAACACTAGTATTGAGAAATTCTATGGAGATAGCTATGTCTATCATTACACATTGTAATTTTGATTAACGGAAAAATATTTAAAGGAAGAAAATGGAAGGTTTCGAGTGGCACAATATGCATATTACTTTTGATTCAGAACTGAGGGCGAGATCCTCGCATTTTGATATGATTTGGTACGTTTAAATCGGGCTACGAGCCACGATGGAAGTTATGTAGGGACGAGGTCCTTGTGATGGAAATTCTTGTGTTTAAAGTCTCCCTTGTGAATTAAAACTTTACTATAGTACTGGTAGGGAGTCATGCCTGTTAGTCTTATTCAACAATTTATGTATAAATAATGATAATGATCATAATACTAAATGAATAAATAATAATAATAAAAGTAATACTAATAAATAAATAAATAAATAAAGAAATAAGCTAATTAACTGTGTATAATTTGCCAAATCCGTGTCAGAATTATTGAGCTTTGACCTGCGAGGTATGTGCCGCCCATGTGGAGTCAAATGAGACACGTTAATTCAGATATATAATTACGAGGTCTTCAAGCATCGTATCTCGTTATCAGTATTGTGAAGGTTTGAAAGGAGATTTTCTCTATTGACGTGAAGCTATTTGATAATTCTGTAATTTGGTATGAGCAACTATTTAGAAAATAGAAGCAGTCAAGAATTGTCCTAGACCCACTACAGCTACGGAGATTAGGAGTTTCTTGGGTTTGGCGGGTTACTACCATCTTTTTGTGGAGGGGTTCTCATCCATAGCAGCCCCAATGACTAAATTGACTCAGATAGGTTCCCCATTAAATGGTTAGATGAGTGCGAGGCGAGCTTTCAAAAGCTCAAGACAGCCTTGACTTCAGCACCGGTGTTGGTGCTACCGTCAGGTTCAGGTTCTTTCACGGTATATTGTGACGCTTCCCGAGTTGGACTTGGAGCAGTATTGATGCAGGATGACAGGGTGATTGCATATGCATCTCGATAGTTGAAAGTCCATGAGAAGAATTATCCCGATCATGACTTAGAATTGGTAGCCATTGTTCATGCATTGAAAATTTTGAGGCACTATCTTTATGGCATGCCGTGTGAGGATTTTACTGACCATCGTAGCCTCCAGTACTTATTCAAGTAGAAAGATCTAAATTTGAGGCAGCAGAGATGGTTAGAGTTACTAAAATCTTATGATGTCACTATATTGTATCACCAGGGAAGACCAATGTGGTGGCCGATGCATTGAGTAGAAAGGTGGTGAGTATGGGCAGCCTTGTGTATATTACAATTGGTAAGATACCGTTGGCTTCAGACATTCAGACATTGGCTAATCAGTTCGTGAGGTTAGATATTTCGCCCAGCAGTGTTCTAGCTTGCACAATCGCTCGGTCTTCTCTAATTTAGCGTATCCGGGAGCGGCAGGATGATGACCCACATTTGGCGGTCCTTAGGGACACAGTTCGGCACGGTGATGCCAATCAGGTTACAATTGGAGATGATGGTGTTTTGAGGATGCATGGTCGTTTATGTATGCCTAATGTTGATGATGGCCTTCGTGAGTTGATCCTTGAGGAGGCTCACAGTTCTAAGTATTCTATTCACCCAGGTTCAGCTAAAATGTACCAAGATTTGAGGCTGCATTATTGGTGGAGAAGGATGAAAAAGGAAATTGTTGTGTATGTGGCTCGTTGCTTAAATTGTCAGCAGGTAAAATTGAGCATCAGATACCCAGTGGTTTTCTACAGCAGATAGAGATTCCTGAGTGGAAGTGGGAGCGTATCACTATGGACTTCGTTGTTGGACTCCCACGGACTCAGAGGAAATTTGACGCAGTTTGGGTTATTATGGATAGGCTGACTAAATCAGCGCACTCATTCCTGTGGAAAGTACTTATTCTTCAGAGCGGTTGGCTGAGTTATTGCTAGGAGAGGCTCGGTTGTTGGGTACGGAGTTAGTGCAGGATACCTTGGATAAGGTGAAGATCATTCAGGATAGACTTCGTACAGCTCAGTCCAGGAAGAAGAGTTATGCAGACCGCAGGGTTCGTGATTTGGAATTTATGGTCGGAGAGCGGGTATTGCTTCGGGTGTCGCCCATGAGGGGTGTGATGAGGTTCAGAAATTTAGGGCAAGCTGAGCCCTAGATTTATTGGTCTGTTTAAGATTCTTAACAGAGTGGGAGATATGGCTTACATGCTTGCTTTTTCACCAAGTTTATCGGCCGTGCATCCAGTGTTCCATGTATCTATGCTTCAGAGATATCACGGCGATCCATCCCATGTATTAGACTTCAGTAGTGTCCAGTTGGACAAGGATTTGACCTACGAGGAGGAGCCAGTAGCTATATTAGACCGGCAAATTCGTCAGTTAAGATCGAAGAGTTATACTTCGGTCCGTGTTCAGTGGAGAGGTTCAGCCTGCCGAGGCAGCTACCTGGGAGTCTGAGTCCGATATGCATAGCCGATATCCCCAATCTATTCCCCGATTCAATTACTATTCTATGTCCGTTCGAGGACGAACATTTGTTTTTTGAGGTGGAGATTGTGATGACCCAAAAGGTCATGCCGTATTTTACAAGTCAAATTTGTGTTCTGAGGTCTTGAAAATCTCCTTCTATCTCACCTCGATTTGCATGCGCAGCCCGGGCGCATAGCCGGGAAGCCTTTATGTGAAAAATTGAGAAAAATGATAGTTTTGTTTTTGAAATTTGATTTAAGTTGACTTTGGTAAACATTTTTAGTAAACGGACCCAGACTCCTGATTTGACGGTCTCGGAGGTTCCGTAGGAAAATATGGGACTTGGGCGTATGCTCGGAATCGAATTCCGAGGTCCCAAGCACGAGTAATAAATTTTTGAAAGAAATTATTTTTTTGAAAATATAAAGGATTTTGAAAGTTTAATTATATTTGAAATCTATGGTAGCTGGCCGGTATTTTGGTTCCGGAGCCTGGTACAGGTTCAATATGATAATTATGTTGTGTCTGTAAAATTTGGTAAGAAACGGAAGTCGTTTGACGTGATTCGGACCCACAGTTTTAAATTTTGATACTTTGAAAGTTATAGAAATTTTCTTTGATTTTTATGATAAACTCATTTTCTAAGGTGTTATTTTGGCGATTTGATCGCACGAGTAAGCCCGTAGGATATTTTTGAGGTTGTGTGCATATTTGGTTTGGAGCCCTAAGAGCTCGGGTGAGTTTCGAATAGGCGTCGGGTTATTGTTAGACTTAAAAATCTAGTGTTTTGGTCAGTTTTCTGGTGTCTGAGTTTTGTGCTATGTGAACGCAAGGGAAGCTACGCGAACGCACAACACAAGTCTGGGAGGGGGTAGAATTACTCTATGCGAACGCGCCTAGGTGGTCGCAAACGCATAGAAGGTTTACGCGAACGCATAGAGGGGCTGAGGCCAGGCAGTGTTCGCTCTACGCGAACGCACCAAGGGGGTCGCGAACGCGTAGCTTTAGAGAGGGGATGGGTAGATTATTAACCTTGTGCGAACGCACCCAAGGCAGTGCGAACGCGAAGGGCAACAAGAGATAGCCTATGCGAACGCACCACCCAGGTCGCGAACGCATAGAGAAATTTCACCCAGTTATTTTTAAAACCAGTAGCCATACGGGATTCAACCAAAATTTCATAACTTCTTCTTCTAAACTCCAACTTGGGCGATTGTTGAAAGAGAACTTCATTACAAAATCATAGGTATGTATTCTTAGACTTGTTTTCTTCAACTTCCATTAACACCCATTAGATTTCTAGGCCTAAATCATGTTCTTAAGGGTAGAAAATTAGGGATTTGGGCAGAGTTAGGGCTTTTGAATAATTGGAACTTAGACCTCGTTTTGGGGTCGGATTTTGAAACTAATTACATATTCGGGCTCGTTGGTGAATGGGTGATCGGGTTTTGGTCCGAACCTCGTGTTTTGACCAAGAAGGCCCGGGGTTGATTTTTGACTTTTTGGGAAGAATGATCGGAAATCTATAATTAAGTATTGGAATTAAATTATTTAACATTTATTGATGTTATTAAGTCAATTATGTCTAGATACAATCGATTTAGAGTCGAGTTCAAAAGGAAAGACGGTGATTGAGGCTTGATATTGGTCGTGGAAGACGAGGTAAGTGTTTGGCCTAACTTTAGCTTGAGGGAATAAGTGTTGAGTCTTATTTGCTATGTGTTTATAGCATGTTCAACGTATAGGTGAGGTGACGAGTACCTATACGTTGGTCAAGCATGTCCGTGAGTCGGATATTATGAATTATGTGATTTTCATTGATATGTACTTTGTTATAGCTTGAATTTCAATTTAGTGGTTGTTCATTTGGTGGAAATTCTTGGTAATGAATATTGCTGAGTATTTGTTTCGGTTGTGGAATCTTATGTAAAGATATGTACTTGAGTGAGATTGGTTATAGCTGTGTCCCTTGCCAGGATAGTGATATTTTACTATTGTTCTCTTGCCAGGATGTTATGATTTACGGTTCATATTGTTGATTTTTCCTTGCCAAATTTCTGTTGTTGATATTGTTTGGGTGAGGAAGAGTGTAAAGCACGAGGAGTGATGCCGTGTATTAATTTTGTGAGGAAGAGTGTAAAGCACGAAGGGTGATGCCGTGTATTGATTTTGTGAGGAAGAGTGTAAAACACGAAGGGTGATGCCGTGCCATGTTATTATATTAAAAGCACGAAGGGTGATGCCGTGCCGTTTCTATTTATTAGCGTGAGGATGAGAGTAAAATCACAAAGGGTG
The DNA here is from genome assembly GCA_005239495.1 of Nicotiana undulata. Lineage (NCBI taxonomy): Eukaryota > Viridiplantae > Streptophyta > Magnoliopsida > Solanales > Solanaceae > Nicotiana > Nicotiana undulata. Next base: position 46,571 of record ML271241.1, read on the forward strand.
ATGCCGTGCACTTGCATTTATTATTTAGTGAGGACGAGAGTAAAAGCATGAAGCGTGATGCCGTGCACTACTTTGTTTGTGTTGTTATTTCCTGCAGTTATTTTGATATTTGAACTGTTTCTTATTCCGTTATTTCTGTTATCTGAAAATCCTTTACCCTAGTATGTTGCCCTTTTATTTGTACTTAGCTGTTTATTGCTGTGTTATTATTATTTCTTCCAAGTATTATTAAATTGCACAGGTTGTCTTGGTTGTCGTGTCCTAGCCTCGTCATTACTTTGCCGAGGTTAGGCTTGACACTTACTCAGTACATGTGGTCGGTTGTACTGATACTACACCTGCACATCTTTTGTTGTGCAGAACCCGGTACATGACCCTTTTGAAATTAGAGCTAGGAGGCTGCCTTTAGTCTGTTCGGAGACACCGGTGTAGTCCTGCAGGCGTCCGCAGGCCTTGGCGTCCCCTTCCACTTCTTTATTTCTGTTTTAGTTATTTCAGAAACAGATGTATTTACTTCTTTCAGACCATTATATGCAGTATTGGTAGATAGTCCATGAGTTATGGCTCCAACATTCTGGGATTTGGTTATTTTTGGAAATTTCGTAAAAGCAGCGGATTGAGTTATGTACATATAGCCTGTTTCATTTTATACTTCTATTTATGAAATGTTGTGTTTCACCTATTTTCGTCTAATAATAAAGGATTAAAGTAAATTGAACATTCACGTTGGATTGCCTAGCGGGTTCAACGTTAGGCGCCATCACGGTCCCGACAGTGGGAAATTCGGGTCGTGATAGTTATATATTCGAGAGATTGTTCTCCTGCATGGCATGCTCGTGTCTATCATTTCGGATCAGGGTACATAGTTTACTTCACACTTTTCGAGGGCAGTTCAACGTGAGTTGGGTACCCGAGTGGAGTTGAGTACAGCATTTCACCCTCAGGCTGACAGGTAGTCTGAGTGGACCATTCAGATATTAGAGGATATGCTCCGCGCTTGTGTTATTGACTTTGGAGGTGCGTGGGATCAGTTCTTGCCGTTAGCGGAGTTTGCTTATAATAATGGTTATCAGTCGAGCATTCAGATGGCTCCTTATGAGGCATTATATGGTAGGCGATGTAGATCACCAGTCGGATGGTTTGAGCCGGGAGAGGCTCGGTTGTTGGGTACAGACTTAGTTCAGGAGGCCTTAGATAAGGTCAAGATTATTCAATAGAGACTTCGTGCAGCTCAGTCCAGGAAAAAGAGTTATGCCAATCGTAAGGTTCGTGATGTGGCATTCATGGTTGGAGAGAGAGTATTGCTTCGTGTTCGCCCATGAAGGGTGTTATGAGGTTCAGAAAGAAGGGTAAGTTGAGCCCTAGGTATATCGAGCCATTTGAGATTCTTGATTGAGTAGGGGAGGTAGCTTATAGACTTGCGTTGCCTCCAGGGTTATCCTCAGTTCATCCTGTATTCCATGTATCTATGCTCCAGAAATATCATGGTGACCTGTCCCACGTATTAGATTTCAACTATATCCAATTGGACAATGATTTGACTTATGAGGAGGAGCCGGTGCCATTTTAGACCGGCAGGTTCGTCAGTTGAGGTCTAAGAGTTATCCCTCAGTTCGAGTGCAGTGGAGAGGCCAGCCCGTTGAGGCATCTACTTGGGAGTCCGAGTCGGACATGTAGAGTAAATATCACACTTGTTTGCAAATTCAGGTAATCTTCTATGTCCGTTCGAGGACACACATTTGTTTTAGAGGTGGAGATTGAGATGACACACATTTGTTTTAGAGGACACACATTTGTTTTAGAGGGGTCATTTTATGAATTTAGACTCCGCTATAGGTTTATTAGCCATAAGAAGATTAATTTTAACTACCTCGATTTGCGTGCGCAATCGGGCCTTGAAATCGGAAAGCTTTTATGTGAAAATATAAGAAATAATAATTTTTAGAATTAAAAATTTGGTTTAAGTTGACTTGAGTCAACATTTTGAGTAAACGGAATCGAATATGTGTTTCGATGATCCCGGAAGGTCAGCAATAAAATATGGGACTCGGGCGTATGCCCGGAAATGAATTCTGAGGTCCCAAACCTTAGAAATCAATTTTTGGAAGAAATTGGCTTGCTGAAATATTTATGAATTAAAGAAAAGAGATATTGTTTGAAATCATTGGTATCTGGCCCGTATTTTGGTTCCAGAGCCTGATACAGATTTGTTATGATATTAAAAAGTTAATTGTTAAAATTTGGTGAAAAACGGAGTTCGTTTGATGTGATTCGGACATCCAGTTGAAACGTTATAAACTATAAGTGTTCTTGAGGAAAATAATGAGTTTTGAGGTTTAATTCATTGTTTTACATGTTATTTTCATGATTTGATCACACGAGAAAGTCCGTATGATGATTTTAGACTTGCGTGCATGTTGGGTTTAGAGCCCCGAGGGCTCGGGTGAATTTCAAATAGGTTTAAGTTGTGTTGCGCTCGTTCTTTCTTATGCTTCGACGTCGTTTTTTCAAGCATAAATGATATCATATTGAAAAAATGAGCTCCGATTTCTGTTTTGAATGAAGTATTAGATTCGTATCGTAATTACGGACCCGTAGCAAAAAGAATCATCGAATTTGGACATCGTATGAGGACTTTATGGGCATTTTACTAAGGTTGCTAGATTTTTCAGGTTAATTACGACATTGGCATTGACGGCGTATTAAAAATCTGCACTATTTGCAAATATTAAAATCTACATATCTCATTCATTATAAGGTCAAATTGAGTGATTCAAAATCCTAACTTGATTATAATTTCACAAGAAATCCACTTGAGACATTAAAATCAAGTTCTATCTGGCCTCTGTACCAATAGTAGAGTGGCTTGCTACTTTCAATCAGAAAAGGAAGGATAGCCACTGACTCTTCCGATTAATTAAGATATAGGGAAAGGCCAACGCGTCAAAGTAAAGTCAGGTTCAGCAATCGACGTAACTGGTTCAAATACCAGAAGCTTGGCACGATAAACGAGGTAGAATAGCTGGTAGAAATATATATATAAAACGGGCAGACTTCTTCTTCTTCAAATTTTCAAACCCCACAGCCCTAGGAAGGAATTTCTTCACCAAATATCATCCCCAAGTCATAGGTAATAAATTCTAAATTTTAGTCTTTCAATTACTCATTGTTTTTCATCACTTTTAAATCAATAACTAAGAATTTTCATGGTAAAAATTGAAGGTTTGGGTAGAATTAGGGAATTTTTTAAAAATCGAACCTTTACCTCGAATTGAGGTCGGATTTCGAAACTAACTATATATTTGGGTTCGTGGGTGAATGGGTAAACGTAATTTGGTCCGAACCCCGAGTTTAGACCAAGCGGGCCCGAGGTCGGGTTTTCATTTTTTTGGGGAAAACTTAGGAAAAATTGTAATTTTCAATAAAGTTAGTTCTGATAGCCTTAATTAATGATATTGAATTAATTATGATTAAATTCGAGCAAGTTAGAGCAAGATTCTAAAGGAAAAGCCATAATTGAGCAGTGAGTGGCCTGCGAAATTGAGGTAAGTGTTTGGTCTAATTTGACTTGATGGAATAGGAATCCCCACTTATTTGCTATGTGAATTGCATGTGTGTTGTGTATAGGTGAGGTGGCGAGTATCTATGCACCACCAAATTGTCTGTTAAATATGATCCCTTCCCCGTTTCCAATTTAATTGATTCCTGTCTTAAGTGTTCTATGTTCATTATGGTTTCTATGACTACTTGGCCTTGTTACTTTGTTGTTAAATATTGTTATGGTTATTTTGGAAGAGTATTTATTGTTTATTTTGTTCCCTTGTGGTACAAAAAGGTTGAGCAACTTGACATTGTTTTACAATTTATATATATATATATATATATATATATATATATATATATAATTTATGTTTCTGTTGGTTTAATTTTTGAGATGATATTGATGAAGTTTGTGAGGAAATACAATTCTTGTTTATAATTGTGGAGGCAAAAGTATTGTGAAAGGCTTGGCCTGAATTGTGAAATTTTTATAAATAAAGTGATATGATATGTCTGGTGGGAGCGGGTTGCATGCCGCAACAAGGAGTGATAAGGGTGAACAGGTGGGATCGGGTTGCACGCCGCAACATGAGAAATAAGGGTGATATATATATAGGGAGGAGCAATAAGGGTGGACATGTGGGAGCGGGTTGCACGCTGCAACAAGGAGCAATAAAGAGAGTATTCATGTTTTACTGTTTATAAAATAAAGGCTGGAACACTCATTGCTTTATTGTCATTATTTCATATTCTGCTATTATTGTTGTTTGTAGTGAAACTTGTTCTGGTTACGATTTTTGAGACATAAATATTGTGAAACGTTTTGACTTAAATTGTGAAATTTTCATTAAATAAAGAGATGTGGTTGTCTGGTGGAAGCAGGTTGCACGCCGCAACAAGGAGTGATAAGGGTGGACAGGTGGGGATCGGGTTGCACGCCGCAACAGGAGTAATAAGGGTGATATATTTAGGGAGGAGAAATAAGGGTGGACAGGTGGGTGCGGGTTGCACGCCACAACAAGGAGAAATAAGGGAGGACATTTATATTTTTACTGAATTTCAAATAAAATAAAGATTTTAGTGGCAACGAAGTTCTTGGTAATTAGCAAGGGGAAAGGAGGATGTCCACTCATTTTATTCATTCAGTGCCTGCGGTGAGGCGCGACCATTGAAAAGCATGAATGTTTATTTTACTATTCTTCTTATTTTTGGCACTACTTTTATTTAAAGTTTAAAGTTTGGAAACTTGGAAATTATTGAGGATTGGTTATAGCTGACACATGGAAAATACGGCTAAGTTATTTTATTGTTGTTGCAGTATTTATTTATTTGTCTAGATTTCCTTCTTGCTTCATATATTATTGTCACAGGTTATATTGCTAAAGCCCCTCCGTAGCCTCGTCACTACTTTGTCGAGGTTAGGATCAGCACTTACTCAGTACATGGGGTCGGTTGTACTGATACTACACTCTACACTCTTTTGTGCAGATCCAGGTACTAGCCAGTAGTAGAAATTATTAAAGCGGCCATCCATTCAATTCGGAGACACGAGGTATATCTACCGGCGTTCGCAGATCCCGAGAGTCTTCTCCTATTTTTATAAAAAAAGAACTTTTTTAGTATATTCAGAACAATTACACTATTTCTTTCAACCCAATATTTGTAGTATTCTTTAGTAGTTCGTGAATTGTGACACCAGACTCTGAGTAGTTCTAGATTTACTTATATAATTAGCTCGTGGTTTGTTTTAATTTATTATTTATTTATTCTATATTGGGAATTATTTATTGAAAATCATCAGACCAAGTTTAATTTAAAATGGTTCTATCTTGTTTAAATGATTAATTAACGAAAATAGTTGTGAGAACTCTAACATTGGCTTGCATAGAGAGTATGATGTTAGACGCCATCATGATCCCTAAGGTTGAGAATTTGGGTCGTGACAGTTCGGAACGGGTTTTGGATAACCCGGGAGCGTTTCGGTGCCAAATAGAGAAATTTGAGTTTCCTTAAGTTCAATTGAGGTTTGGAACGTGTTTCTGTGTTATCGAGGTCCAAACAGAATTCCGAGATCGATAATAGTTCCATTATGTCATTTTTGACTTGCTCGAAAAATTTGGTGTCATTCCGAGTAGTATAGGTAGGTTCGGCGCATTGTTAGCAAATTCAAGAACTTAAAGTTCCTAAGTTTGATCCTATAGGTTTTGAGGTGTGAATTTTAGTTTTAGCGTTGTTTTGGGCGTTCCAAAGGCTCGAGCGGGTCCGTATTATGATTCGGGACTCTTTGGTATATTTGAACGAGGGATAGGGTGGGCCAGGATGCAATTCGGACATTGCGCGAGGCCAAAAACCAACAAGAAAAGCTGCTGGTGCACCAGATCTGGTGCAACCGCACCTGCGGAGGGCTAGTCGCAGGTGCGAGACCGCTTCTGCGGTCCCATCCTCGCAGGTGTGACCCTAGGTGAGGTTTCCTATTTCCACATGTGCGGATCCCTTTTCGCAGAACCGGAGCCGCAGGTTCGATCTCCGCTCCGCAGGTGCGATGCTAGCCTCCCTTCCCCTCCTCCGCAGGTGTGAGATTTTTCTCGTATCTTCGAGATCGCAGGTGCGGTCCTCGAGCCGCAGGTGCGAAAAGCCTGTAGGCAGTGAGGTTCGTTTAAAACATGGGACTTAGCAATTTTTTACCATTTCTCTTCCACCATTGGCAATTTTTGAGAGCTTGCAAGAAGATATTTGGCCTAGCCACTGTAATGTAAGTAATTCCTCCTATATTTAGCTTAAATACTTGAATTCTGAGGTAGATTAACATCCTTGTGATGACCCAAAAGTTCATCTTGTGTAAATTTAACTAACTCTGTATTTCGAGGCCCCGAAAGCCTCTGTTTATCTCACCTCGATGTGCGTGCGCATCCCGGATGTGAAAAATTGATAAAATGTTGAATTTATGATAATTAATTGAATAAAGTTGATTTTGGTCAATATTTTTGGTAAACGAACCCGGACCAGTGATTTGACGGTCCCGGAGGGTCCGTAGGAAAATATGGGACTTGCGCGTATGCCCAGAATCGAATTCCGACTTTCCAAGCCCAAGAAATGAATTTTAAAGAATATTGTTTTCTGAAAAATATTAAAAATGAACTTTGATGTGAAACCTGTGTTACGGGCCTGTATTTTGATTCCAGAGCCCGGAACAGGTTCAATATGTTTATTATGTGCAACCTGTGAAATTTGGTAAGGAACGGACTTCGTTTGAGGTAATTCGGACTAAAAATGGGAAATTTGAAGGTTAATGAAGTTTTGAGAAATTCTATAGATTTTGTGGTTTAATTCTGTGTTTATGGTGTTATTTCGGTGTTTCAATTTCTCGAATAAGTCCGTAGGATGTTTTAGAGGTTGTGTGTATATTTGGTTTTGATCCCCGAGGGCTCGGGTGAGTTTCGGGTAGGTGTCGGAGTGCATAAGTGTGGAAAAATCTGATGTCTTATTGTTGTTTCTGGTGTTGGGAAATTTTTACTGTGCGAACGCATTAGAACTCATGCGAACGCACAGGGTAACTTGGGGAGGGGGTTGGGTAGCACAGTGCAATCGCACAGGGGGGTCTGCGACCGCACAGGGGGTAGGTGAGCTGGGGGGGGGGGATGGTAGATACACTCTGCGATCGCACCTGTAGCCCCGCGATCGCATAGACCAAAAAATGCCCAGTTAGTTTTAATACCCAAAACATAGTACATACGAGACTTTTCCACCATTTTCATAAACCCTTTCTTCCCCAACCCTCTTAGGCGATTTTGGAGCACCTCTTCCACCATAACTTCATAGGTAAGTGATCTCAACTCCATTTTCTTCCATTTTCATCATCAATTATTAGATTCTAGGACGCAAATCATGGGATTAAAGGGTAGAAATTTGGGTTTTGGGTAGAGTTAGGGCTTTTTGAATTTTTGGGAATTCAACCTTGTTTTGGGGTCGGATTTTTAAACAAGTTGTATATTCGGGCTCGTGGGGGAATGGGTGATCCGGTTTTGGTCTGAACCTCGTGTTTTGACCGAGCGAGCTCGGGGTCGAATTTTTGGATTTTTGGAACAATGTTGGGAAATCTATAATTATACTTTGGAATTGAATTATTGAGTAATTATTGATGTTATTGAGTCAATTATGTCTCTATACGATCGTTTCAGCGTCGAGTTCGAGAGGAAAAACGATGTTAGAGGCTTGATTGGCATTCCTGGAGCCGAGGTAAGTGTTTGGCCTAACTTTAGCTTGATGGAATAAGTGTTGAGTCGTATGTGCTACTTCTTTCTATCATGTTCAATGTATAGGTGAGGGGACGAGTACCTATACATTGTTTGTCAAGCATGCCCGTGAGTCGGTTTTGGAAGTTGTTCATTGGCTGAGAATACTTGATTAAGGATTTGTGATAAGTTTTTTCAGTTGAGGATTGATTTTACTAAGTTATATGCTCGTATGAAATTGGTTATAGTTGAGTCCCTTGCCGGGCGGTATTATTTTTGGTTGTTATCCCCTTGCTGGGTGATTATGAATTGTACTTCCTACTGTTGATTTCCTTGCCAAGTTGTTGTTTGATGTTGATTGGGTGAGGAAGAGTGTAAAGCACGAAGGGTGATTCCGTGTATTCATTTCATTCATTGCATTGTGAGGAAGAGAGTAAAAGCACGAAGGGTGATGTCGTGCCATGATTTACATTTAAAAGCACGAAGGAACATGCCGTGCCCTTTTATTTATTTATTGAATTGTGAAGACGAGAGTAAAAGCACGAAGGGTGATGCCGTGTACTTGTTTTGGTAAGGATGAGAATAAAGCACGAAGGGTGATGCCGTGTACATATTTGTTTATGTTGTTACTTCCTGTTGACCTTTACTCTTCTATATTGTTGCCTTGCTCAGTTATTCATTGTTGTTCTATTTGTTTCCCCCATTATTTGTCCCTTGCCTTGCCGTACTTAAATATTTATTTCCTGTTATTTCCCTGTTATATATTGTAAAACTATACAAGTGATTTGTTGTTGTCGTGTCTATCCTCATCACTACTTTGCCGAGGTTAGGCTCGACACTTACTCTGTACATGGGGCCGGTTGTACTAATGCTACATCTGTACTTCTTTATGTTGTGCAGATTACGCAGCCGGACCCAGTGGCCACTAACAGAGGGAGTATCCTTCAGTCCAGGAAGGCGACATAGAGGTAGTCCCGCAGACGTTCGTGGACCTTGGCGTCACCATCTATCTTCTCTTTTCTGTCTTATTTTGTAGTTCCAAGACAATTGTACTTGTTCATTTCAGACTTTTGTTGTAGAAATTTTAGACTATTCGTGAGATTTTGTGACACCAGTTCTGGGGGCTTATGTACGTAAATTTCGTGATATTTATTACATTAAGTTTGTAACCCGTAGTTTCCGCATCCTTAATTAATTATTCATATTTATTTTTTTCCCTTTTTATTGATGTCTTAAATAAAGAAAAATAGTAAAGTTAACCAAAACGTTGACTTGTCTAGCGGGTTCAACGTTAGTTGCCATCACGGCCTGAAAGTGGGATTTCGGGTCGTGACAAGTTGGTATCAGAGCACTAGGTTGCTTAGGTCTCACAACTCAGGGACAAACTTGGTAGAGTGTGAGGGATCGGTATGGAGACGTCTGTACTTATCCCCAGAGGCTGCAAAGTTAGGAATAACTTCACTTTTTCTTCTTCTCTATCGTGCGATTTGAATTCTAAATGCTAATTGAGTTTCTATTCTATTCTCTCGCAGATGGCGAGAACGCGTGCTTCCTCATCTACCAATCAGCAGCCCGATCCTCCTGTTGCAGGTCCTACGAGGAGTCGAGGACGAGGCCAAGGCCGTTCTAGAGGCCGAGGTAGGGGAAGGGGTCAGCCAAGAGCAGCAGCCCCAGTAGAGGACCCACAGGTAGACTTTGCCGGTGAGGTTCCTGCTCATACGGTTCCAGTCGGACCAACTTAGGTCCCAGAGGGGTTCATTGCCACCCCAGTTCTTCAAGACGCTCTTGTCCGCTTAGTGGAACTTATGGAGAGCGTGGCTCAGGCCGATCTTCTTCCTACTGCACCAGCCGTCTCTCAGGCTGGGGGAGGGCCCCAGACTCCTGCTAGTCGCACACCAGAGCAGCTAGCTCCTCAGTTCCAGATTCTGGCACCTCAGACAGTCGGAGTAGCTCAGCCGGGTATTGTAGCACCGGCAGTTGAGGGAGCAACTATGCCAGCAGATGCCCTATGGAGATTAGATCGGTTCACCAAGCTATTTCCTAATACTTTTACTGGTGCACCGTCAGAGGATCCCCAGGATTACTTGGACAGTTATTTTGAGGTTTTTCGGAACATGGGCATTGTGGAGACCAACGGGGTCGATTTTGCTACTTTTCGTCTTTCTGGTACCGCCAAGACTTGGTGGAGAGACTATTGCTTGACCAGACCAGCTGGGTCTGCACCTTTGACTTGGGCTAAGTTCTCCGAGTTGTTCTTAGGGAAGTTTCTTCCAGTTACTCAGAGAGAGGACTATCGGAGGCAGTTTGAGTGCCTCCAGCAGGGATCTATTACTGTTACACAGTACGAGACCAGGTTCATTACTCTGGCCCGACATGCTATCATGATACTCCCCACTAATCGAGAGAGAGGAGGAGGTTTATTGAGGGTTTGGCTCAGCCCATTAGACATCAGATGGCCAGAGAGTTAGGTAATGATATTTCATTTAAGGATGCGACCAATGTGGCCAGGAGGATTGAGATGGTTTTGTCACAAGGCAGTGGTCAGGGGTCAGATAAGAGACCTCGTCATTTCAGACAATTCAGTGGGGCCTCCTCTGGAGGCAGAGATTCCTTCGGTAGAGGTCATCCTCCTAGACCATACCAGTCAGCACTTTAGGTGTCCCGTATTGCACCACCAGCTCGTATTAGTGCGCCACCATCCCTTATCAGTGCACCATCGCTTCAGGGCTTTCAGGGTGGTTATTCTGGTCGACAGGGACAGTTCCAGGGCCAACAGTCTCAGCAGCAGAGGTCTTGTTACTCTTGTGGTATTCTGGGGTACATTTCTAGGTATTGCCCCCGAGCTTCTAGTAGTCCTCAGTATCAGGGTTCCCGTGTTATGGTTCCCTCATCAGGTGCACCCCCACCCCTTCAGCCATCTAGGGGTGGAGGTCGAGGTGCCAGAGGTGGAGGTCAGACTCATAGAGGTGGAGGACAGGCCACGAGAGGTAGAGGTCAGCCCGCAGTAGGCCGACCCAGAGATGTTTAGGTTGGAGGGGCTCCGCCCCAGTGTTATGCTGTTCCTGCCAGGTCTGAGGTTGAGGCCTTTGATGCAGTTATTACAGGTGCAGTCTAAGTTTGCAGCTGAGATGCTTCGGTATTATTTGATCTGGGTTCTACTTTCTCCTATGTGTGTTCATATTTTGCCCCTTATCTGAGTATGCCCCGTGATTCCCTGAGTACTTCTGTATATGTGTCTACACCGGTGGGTGATTCTATTGGGGTAGATCGAGTCTACCGTTCATGCTTAGTGGTTATTGGTGGTCTGGAGACTCAGGTAGATCTTTTTCTCCTTGATATGGTTGACTTTGATGTTATATTTGGGATGGATTGGTTATCCCCCTATCATGCTATTTTGGATTGTCATGCCAAGACGGTGACATTGGCCTTGCCAGGAGTACCTCGTTTGGAGTGGAGAGGGACTCCTAGTCATTCTTCCGGTAGAGTTATTTCATATATGAAGGCTCGGCGCATGGTCGAGAAGGGTTGTTTGGCCTATTTGGCCTATGTTCGTGATTCTAGTGCCGAGGCCCCTTCTATGGAGTCTGTGCCCGTGGTTCGTGAGTTTCTAGAGGTATTCCCTGCTGACCTATCGGGTATTCCACCCGACAGGGATATTGATTTTTGCATTGAGTTGGCTCCGGGCACTTAGCCTATTTCTACTCCGCCGTATCTTATGGCCCCGCCAGAGTTGAAGGAATTAAAGGAGCAGGTGCAGGATGTGTTGGATAAAGGCTTCATTAGGCCTAGTGTTTCTCCTTGGGGTTCTCTAGTGTTGTTTGTTAAGAAGAAAGATGGCTCAATGAGGATGTGTATTGACTACCGGCAGTTGAATAAGGTTACTATTAAGAATAAGTATCCTTTGCCGAGGATTGATGATCTATTTGACCAGCTTCAGGGTGCTACAATGTTTTCCAAGATAGACTTGAGATCTAGGTACCATCAGTTGAGGATTAGGGCGTTTTATGTCCCTAAGACAACCTTTCGCACTCATTATGGGCATTATGAGTTCTTGGTGATGTCATTTGGGTTGACAAATGCCTCCGCTGCTTTTATGGAGTTGATGAACCGAGTGTTCAGGCCCTATTTGGACTCGTTCGTTATTGTTTTCATTGATGATATTTTGATATACTCTTGCATCCGAGAAGAGCACGACCAACACCTTAGAGTCGTCCTCCAGATTATGAGGGATAGTCAGTTGTATGCCAAATTTTCCAAGTGTGAGTTCTGGTTGAGTTCGGTTGCATTTCTAGGCCATGTGGTGTCATCAGAGGGTATTCAGGTGGATCCCAAGAAGATTTCAGCAGTCAGGATTGGCCTAGGCCCACTTCAGCTATGGAGATTCGGAGCTTCTTAGGCTTAGCAGGTTATTATCGCCAATTTGTGGAGGGCTTTTCATCTATAGCAGCCCCGATGACCAGGTTGACCCAGAAGGGTACCCAGTTTAGGTGGTCTGATGAGTGTGAGGCGAGCTTCAGAAGCTCAAGACAGCCTTGACCACGGCACCGGTGTTAGTTTTGCCCACAGGTTCAGGGCCTTATACCGTGTATTGTGATGCTTCACGGGTTGGACTTGGTGCAGTGTTGATGTAGGAGGGCAAGGTTATAGCTTATGCTTCTCGTCAGTTGAAGGTTCATGAGAAGAACTATCCAGTTCATGATTTGGAGTTAGCAGCTATTGTTCATGCTTTGAAGATTTGAAGGCATTATCTGTATGGGGTGCCGTGTGAGGTGTTCACGGATCACAAGAGTCTGCAATATCTGTTCAAGCAGAAAGAGTTGAATATTAGGCAGAGGAGATGGTTAGAGCTGTTGAGGGATTATGACATTACCATTCTTTATCATCCGGGAAAGGCCAACGTGGTGGCCGATGCCTTGAGCCGGAAGTCAGCCAGCATGGGTAGTCTTGCTTATCTATCAGTCAGAGAGCGACTGCTTGCTTTGGATGTTCAGGCTTTAGCCAACCGGATTGTGAGATTGGAGGTTTCAGAGACTGGCAGTGTTTTGGCCCATACTTTGGCCCGTTCTTCATTGTATGATCGTATTCGGGCCAGGCAGTATGACGATCGTCATTTATGTGTTCTCAGATATACGGTCCGACACGGAGGTGCCAAGTAGGTCACAGTTGACGATGAGGGAATTCTGAGGATGCAGGGCCGTATTTGTGTACCTGATGTTCATGGTATTCGTAAGTTGATATTGAAGGAGGCCCAGAGTTCCCGATATTCCATTCATTCGGGCGTCGCAAAGATGTACCAGGACTTGCGGCAGCATTATTGGTGGCGAGGGATGAAGAAGGATATTGTAGCATATGTAGCTAGGTGCTTGAACTGTCAGCAGGTTAAGTATGAGCACCAGAGACCCGGTGGTTTGATGCAGCAAATTGAGCTTCCCGAGTAGAAGTGGGAGCGTATCACCATGGATTTTGTAGTTGGACTCCCACGGACTCAGATGATGTTTGATGCGGTGTGGGTCATTGTGGTTAGGCTGACCAAGTCAGCACACTTCATTCCAGTATCAGTTTCGTATTCGACGGAGAAGTTGGCAAAGATCTATATGAGAGAGATTGTTCGATTGCATAATGTTCCCGTGTCCATTATTTCTGACCGAGGTACTCAGCTTACCTCACATTTATGGAGAGCATTGCGGCGTGAGTTGGGCACACGAGTTGATTTGAGCACATTATTTCATCCTCAGACAGATGGACAGTCCGAGCGTACTATTCAGATTTTGGAGGATATGTTGCGGGCTTGTGTAATTGATTTTGGAGGTTCATGGGACCAATTCTTTCCTTTAGCTGAGTTTACGTACAACAACAGCTATCAGTCGAGCATTCAGATAGCTCCGTATGAGGCATTTTATGGTAGGCAGTGTCGGTCGCCAGTTGGGTGGTTGGAGCCGGGAGAGGCCAAATTTTTGGGTTCTGAGTTAGTCTAGGATGCCTTGGACAAGGTGAATATCATTCAGGATAGACTTCGTACAGCTCAGTCCAGGCAGAAGAGTTATGCGTATCGCAGAGTTCTAGATTTGGCATTTATGATAGGAGACCGGGTGTTTCTTCGGGTGTCACACATGAAGGGCGTGATGAGGTTCGGAAAGAAGGGCAAGTTGAGCCCTAGGTACATTGGTCCATTCGAGATTATGGATAAGGTAGGACAGGTGGCCTTCAGACTTGATTTTCCACCGAGTTTATCAGTTGTGCACCTGGTGTTTCACGTATCTATGCTTCATAGGTATATTGTAGATCCATCTCATGTACTTGACTTCAACGGTGTCCAGTTGGACAAGGATTTGACTTATGAGGAGGAGCCAGTAGACATATTAGCTCGGCAGATTCGTCAGTTGATATCGAAGAGTTATCCTTCGGTACGTGTTCAGTGGAGAGGTCAGCCTGTTGAGGAAGCTACTTGGGAGTCTGAGTCCGATATGCGGAGCCGGTATCCCCATCTGTTTCCCGATTCAGGTACTTTTCTATGTCTGTTCGAGGACGAACGTTTGTTTTAGAGGTGGAGATTGTGATGACCCAAAAGGTCATCCTGTGTAAATTTAACTAAATATGTGTTTCGAGGCCCTGAAAGCCTCCATTTATCTCACCTCGATGTGCGTGCTCAGTCCGGGCGTGTAGCCGAGATGCCTTTATGTGAAAAATTGATAAAACGTTGAATTTATGATAATTAATTGAATAAATTTGACATTGGTTAACATTTTTGGAAAACGGACCCGGACCGGTGATTTGACGGTCCCGGAGGGTCCGTAGGAAAATATGGGACTTGGGTGTATGCCCGGAATCGAATTCCGGGCATACACCCAAGTCCCATATTTTCCTACGGACCCGGACCGGTGATTTGACGGTCCCGGAGGGTCCGTAGGAAAATATGGGACTTGGGTGTATGCCCGGAATCGAATTCCGAGGTTCCAATCCCGAGAAATGAATTTTTAAAGAAAATTGTTTTATGCAAAATATAAAGACTTTTGAAAATGAACTTTGATGTGAAACCTATGTTACGAGCCCGTATTATGGTTTCGGAGCCCGGAACAGGTTCAATATTTTTATTATGTGCTACCTGTGAAATTTTGTAAGGAACGGACTTTGTTTGAGGAAATTCGGACTAAAAATGGGAAATTTGAAGGTTAATGAAGTTTTGAGAAATTCTATAGATTTTGAGGTTTAATTCAGTGTTTATGGTGTTATTTTTGTATTTTGATTACTCGAATAAGTCTGTAAGATGTTTTAGAGGTTGTGTGTATATTTGGTTTTGAGCCCCAAGGGCTCGGGTGAGTTTCAGGTAGGTGTCGGAGTGCATAAGTGTTGAAAAATCTTATATCTGATATCTTATTGCTGTTTCTGGTGTTGGGAAATTTGTACTGTGCGAATGCATTAGAACTCATGCGAACGCACAGGGTAACTTAGGGAGGGGGTTGGGTAGCACCGTGCGATCGCATAGGGAGGCCTACGACCGCAAAGGGGATAGGTGCGCTGGGGGGGGGGGGCTAGTAGATACACTCTGTGATCGCACTTGTAGACCCGCGATCGCACATACCAAAAAACGCCCAGTTATTTTTAATACCCAAAACAGAATACATACGGGACTTTTCCACCATTTTCATAAACCCCTTCTTCCCCAACCCTCTTAGGCGATTTTGGAGCACCTCTTCCACCATAACTTCATAGGTAAGTGATATCAACTCCATTTTCTTCCACCATAACTTCATAGGTAAGTGATCTCAACTCCATTTTCTTCAATTTTCATCATCAATTATTAGATTGTAGGCCTAAAATCACGGGATTAAAGGGTAGAAATTGGGGTTTTGGGTAGAGTTAGGCCTTTTTGAATTTTTGGGAATTCAACCTCATTTTGGGGTTGGATTTCAAAATAAATTATATATCCGGGCTCGTGGGGGAATGGGTGACCGGGTTTTGGTCCGAACCTCGTGTTTTGACGAAGCGGGCCCGGGGTCGAATTTTGGGATTTTTGGAAGAATGTTGGGAAATCTATAATTAGACTTTAGAATTGAATTATTGAGTAAGTATTGATGTAATTGAGTCAATTATGTCTAGATACGATTGTTTCGGAGTCGAGATCGAGAGGAAAAACGTTGTTAGAGGCTTGATTGGCATTCTTGGAGCCGAGGTAAGTGTTTGGCCTAACTTTAGCTTGAGGGAATATGTGTTGAGTCGTATGTGCTACTTGTTTCTATCATGTTCAATGTATAGGTGAGGTGACGAGTACCTATACATTGTTTGTCCAGCATGCCCGTGAGTTGGTTTTGGTGTATTACATGTTATTTCTTCGATATTCATTGTGTTATGAAGTAGATTCATTTTGGAAGTTGTTCATTGGCTAAGAATACTTGATTAAGGATTTGTGATAAGTTGTTTCAGTTGAGGATTGATTTTACTAAGTTATATACTCGTATGGGATTGGTTATAGCTGAGTCCCTTGCCGGGCGGTATTATTTTTGGTTGTTATCCCCTTGCTGGGTGGTTATGAATTGTACTTTCTACGGTTGATTTCCTTGCCAAGTTGTTGTTTGATGTTGATTGGGTGAGGAAGAGTGTAAAGCACGAAGGGTGATGCCGTGTATTCATTTCATTCATTGCATTGTGAGGAAGAGAGTAAAAGCACGTAGGGTGATGCCGTTCCATGATTTACATTTAAAAGCACGAAGGAACATGTCGTGCCCTTTTATTTATTTATTGCATTGCGAGGATGAGAGTAAAAGCACGAAGGGTGATGTCGTGTACTTGTTTTGGTAAGGATGAGAGTAAAGCACGAAGGGTGATGCCGTGTACATATTTGTTTATGTTGTACTTCCTGTTGACCTTTACTCTTCTATATTGTTGCCTTTCTTAGTTATTCATTGTTGTTCTCTTTGTTTCCCCCATTATTTGTCCCCTGCCTTGCCGTACTTAAATGTTTATTTCTTGTTATTTCCCTGTTATATATTGTAAAACTGTACAGGTGATTTGTTGTTGTCGTGTCTAGCCTTGTCACTACTTCGCCGAGGTTAGGCTCGACACTTACTCAGTACATGGGGTCGGTTGTACTGATGCTACACCTTTACTTCTTTATCTTGTGCAGATTACGCAGCCGGACCCAGTGGACACTGACAGAGAGAGTATCCTTCAGTCCACGCAGGCAACATCGAGGTAGTCCCGCAACCGTTCGTGGGCCTTGGCGTTACCATCTATCTTCTCATTTTCTGTCTTATTTTGTAGTTCCAAGACAATTGTACTTGTTCATTTCAGACTTTTGTTGTAGAAATCTTAGACTGTCCGTGAGATTTTGTGATACTAGTTCTGGGGGCTCATGTACGTAAATTTTGTGATATTTATTACATTAAGTTGGTAACCCGTAGTTTCCGCATCCTTAATTAATTATTCATATTTATTGTTTTCCCTTTTTATTGATGTCTTAAATAAAGAAAAATAGTAAAGTTAACCAAAACGTTGGCTTGTCTAGCGGGTTCAGACGCCATCACGGCCTGAAGGTGGGATTTCGGGTCGTGACAATCCTAAATTGGTATAAATCACGGGTTTAGAGTGAAACCTAGGTTCTTGATAAAAATGGGAAATTTTCAAAGAATTTGTTATGAAATCATACAAAAACTATATAATGTTGATCCTTAGGCTATGGGTGAGTGTTTCTTTCGAAAATTTCCGGAATTCGAGCATGTGGGCTCGAGGGTGTATTTTGGGATTTAGGTTGAAATGATAATTTAGCAAGAAGAATTTGGGACTCTTGAGCATAAATTGACTTGTTAATAATGTATTTGACTAGTTTCGAGTCCCTAGGCAATGAATTTGGTGTTTTGGGCGCGTTCTTGACCCGGGAAGTAGACTTGACACGAGGTGAGTCTCCTTTATAACCTTGTAAGAGAGAATTGTCCCCATTGGTAAATATAAATGATTGCATGTCTTTAATTGCGGGGACTACGCACGCACGAAGTGACGAGAGTCCGTGCGTAACTACTATTATGTTATGCCGGGTAGTTTTAGGATTCACAAGCATGATTTCTGTGTCGTTTCTATAATATTAGATGTTAATTTAGACTGCTTAATATCCTTGAACTATTAAATGAAAACCTAGGATGTTACATTCTGAAATTTATTATTATTGAATCTTTTTCCTGTAAGCATATCCTCTACTGTATTCCTGATGTAACGACCGAACCGGTCGTTTTGTGTATCACGGTCCCGTTTCCTTAAATGAAACCTTCCATAGCGGCTATTCGTGCTTTATGACTCGTGGGAGCGGGTGGTTCGGGATTTGGGAATGATTTGGATGGTTTAGGAACACTTGGTTCCTTAAGGCTGGCCTATTTCGCCAAGTTTGACTTCGGTCAACATTTTGAGCAAACAACCTCGGAATCGAGTTCTGACAGCTCCAGTAGCTCTGTATGATGATTTTGGGCTTAGGCGTAGGTCCGGCTCGGGTTTCTAATGACCCGGGAGCGTTTCGGCGGCCGAAATAGAAATCAGGATTTCCTTAAGTTTAGAATTTGGCCTGGAACGTGACTTCATGCTATCGGGGTCCGAATGGAATTCCGGGACCGTCAATAGTTCCGTATAGTCATTTATGACTTGGCTGCAAAATTTGGGGTCATTCCGAGTAGCATAGACTCGTTCGGCGCAATGTAATGAATTCTAGAATTTCAAAGTTCTTAAGTTTGATTAATTTGGTTTTGGGGTTTGATTCTGAGTTCCGTTGTTGTTTTTCATGTTCCGGAAGTTCGAGCGAGTTTGTATCATGAATACAGACTTGCCGGTGCTTTTGGACGGGGTCCCGGGGGGCTCGGGGGTGTTCTAAACCCCCAGGAGCTAAGTTAGGAAAACCAGAAATTTTTCTGTCTGGTTTCCTTCTCTGCGATCGCAGAAGCAGGGATGCGATCGCAGAGAAGTAGTTATGCTGGGCCATCCAATGTTCTCTGCGATCGCAGACATCACCCCGCGATCGCATAAGGTCCCCTTCCCAACTCTCTGCGAACGCAGACTCACCCCTGCGATCGCACAAGTCACCTACCTACCCCCCTACCTGTTCCTCTCTGCGAACGCAGATTCACCCCGACAATCGCATAAGCCTACCTCCCCACCCTCCGCGATCGCAGGCCCCATCTATGCGATCGCATAGTGCTTCTTGAGGTCCAGGGTCATTTGTTCTCCACGATCGCAGGCCTGATGCCGCGATCGCACTAAAGGTTTTCCTGGGCAGTATTTAAATGCCCAATTACGGGCTTTCTTCCTCATTTCCAAATTCCAAACTCCATTGTAGCATCTTAGAGCTGGGAAAAAGGCTGTCCAAATCCACTATCATCTAAGGTGAGTGACTTCTTCTCTAAATTATCAATTTTTCATGGAATCCATCTAACTTTGTTCTTAAAGATATCAAAATCATGAAATTTGGTAGGAATTTCTAGGGCTTTGATAATTAATGAATTATCCATTTTTAGCCATGAATTCCTAAATAAACTAGGTAATTATAATCCTTAGGCTTCGGGTAATTCATTCCTTCGAGAATTTTCAAAATCCGAACGCGTGGGCCTGGGGTCGAAAATTCAAAAACCTTCAAGAATACTATATTTTGGAATTTCTTGTTAATTCTTATTCAGGTAGCATGAATTGACTCAATTATGCTATGTTTGGCTAGTTGTGAGCCGTCAAGAGTAGTTTCGGAATTTCGGGCGCATCTTCTGATCAGGTCATTGGTCCGAGGAGTGCTTCGTCGAGGTGAGTCTCCTTTCTAACCTCGTAAGAGGGAAATTGTCCCTCTAGGTAACCTTGTTGCTATGTGATCTTGTTTGAGGGGCTACGTACGCACTGAGTGACGAGAGTCCGTACGTAGTGGCTATTACTGCTTCGTCCGGGTAGTTAGGACATAGCATGCTCATTGTTTTCCCCTGTTGTAGCATAGATATGACTTGTATATTTGTGTGATTGGTATTGTTGTCTTTCAACGTTGTGATACTTGGCTTGATTTAGGTGTGATAAGAGAATCACGACAGAGTGATGATTGATTATATTATAGGATCGAGTCGTACGTCACGACAAAGCGATGATTGATTATATTATGGGATCGGGCCGTACTCCACGGAAGAGTGATGATTGATTATATTATGGGATCGGGCCGTACGCCACGGTAGAGTGATGATTGATTATATTATGGGATCGGTCTGTACGCCACAACAAAGTGATGATTGATTATATTATGGGATCGGGTCGTACGCCACTGCGAGATTGAGAATACCAGGGTGGGATCGGGCCGTACGCCACGGCGAGATTGAGACTACCAGGGTGGGATCGGGCCGTACGCCACGACGAGATTGAGACTACCAGGGTGGGATCCGGCCGTACGCCACGGCGAGATTGAGACTACCAGAGTGGGATCGGGCCGTACGCCACNCCGTGACACTAGTTCCTGGCACACACGCGGTATATATTTTTGGGGTTTTGGGATGTATATCTATGTATATGTTTTATTTCGGCCTTGTATCTACTATGATTTTACCTTCACTCAAGGCTAGTATCATGTTAGTTGTTATAAACTGGTAACCATTGACTTGTTTGATCGAATGGGAAGGGTATCACTTAGTGAAAGTTATATCGGCTTGACTAACCCCGTTGTTGGGCACCATCGCGACCTGAAGTAGGATTTGGGTCGTGACACCTGATATCCTGATAATTATGTGTATGTATACGGGTACCCGCGTCGCACATATGATTCGCGAGCGGGGTAGCCCTACTATTATGTCAACCGCATCGCATGTTCGATTGGCGAGCAGTCTAATAGATGCATCTATGGTTCGAGCCATTCGACCCTTCGGCAGTGCACATTTATTTTTGCGTCGTATCGGTTGTACGTTCACGGCATATTCTGTGTTGTAATTGTTTAGGGTGTTATGTGAATATGTGTCTGTTGAATATCATGAAAAAGAATAACTAGGTAATTTATATGCTAGAGAACTTGACACGTAAAGGTAGTAATAAATTTTATTTGATGCTCATGTCTTCCTTATTATTCATGACTGCTATTCTTGCTAGCCTTACATTTAAACTATATTATTTTGACCCTAGTAAGTATCACGCAGACTTCTCGTCACTAAGTCTTCGAGATTAGACGATATACTCACTGGGTACATATTTTTTATGTACTCATACTACGCTTCTATACTTAATTGTACAGGTTCTGAGGCAGGTGCATCTGGGTATCAGTCCGGAGCTCGTCCCTGACTTATATCTGGTTCAGACTTCTCGGTGAGCTACTTTCCCTGACGACTTCCAGCAGCGCCTTGGAGTTTTCTTTCTTTTATTATGTCTTTTTACTTTTCCTCAGACAGTAGGGCAAACTTATATTCTTTTGGATTCTCATTTCTACTAGATGCCTGTAAACTTGTGACACTAGTTCATGGCACACACGTAGTAGACCTTATATTTTTGGACTGTAAAATAAATTGTGACTTTTAGGGTTATTTCTGTTTTAAAATGGCCTAAGTTGTCTGTTTTACTTAATGTCTTAAATCTGAATTCAGTAAGTGACAGAAAGGTTTATGGTAAATTAAATGAAACTCACTAGTAAATTGATGTTGGCTTGCCTGACTAGGGTGTTGGGCGGCATCGTGACCTGATTTAGGATTTGGGTCGTGACACCAACCATTACTCCATTTTTTACTCCAAAGCATAATATTCCATTTTAAGTCTTCTCTCTTTTCAATATTGTATTATTATCTTTTATTTAAATTTTATTTTCTTATTTCTATTAAAGAAATTCTATCTTTTTTTTAAATATTCATCACATATAATTTATATTCCTTTATCATATAACCATTTAATATAAAATTATTTTATACCATAAATGTTTAAATAATATAATTTGTAAGCAAATATTATTGATTATATATATTAACGGATAATTCAAATAAAAATAAAATCATTGAGATACAAGATAATTAAATACATATTACATTTTGGTAATATTAAGATTAAATACTACATAAATATTCAACTTTCATATCTAGAATGCTCCCAAAAATGATCCATTAATGCATTATGAATTGCAAAATGAGCATCTTTTTCCTTAATTCTTTTGTGCCGAGCTAAAAATTATTCAAATTGGTAAATTTCATTTACTACCATTTCTATCGTTGGAGGTGATCATACTCATCCTCGGCTATCATTTTGTGTAGTATAATACACGTAGTTATTGTATCATGTAGCACTTCTTTTCTCCAAAAACATGATGGTCCTGCAACAATTGCAAAACGATCTTGCTAAACTCTGAACGCACGTTCAACATCTTTTCGACATGATTCTTGTTCCATCGCGAAATATTTCTTATGTGGTTGATTATATTTTCACCATTAATTTTTTGAGATGATTATATATTTTTGTACAATTATAAATTATAAAAAAATTAACTTATAATTTTACATAAAAATAATAAATGCATGCAAATTAATTGATCAAAATTTTACGCCAAAGTTAAGATGAAACATTAATATTATAAAGATATTAAATAAACATAATTAGGTATATATAAAGAGAAAAATTAAAAGAGTTAAATAATAAAAGGAATGATAAAGTAACAGGGAATAGTAATGGAGGGGATGAATAGTGTCACATAAAATTTGGCGTGACACTATTAATCCCCTTCTTTGCAGCCAAAAATGGGTGAGCATTGGAGCCTAATTTCTCCAAAAACTGACTGCAATATGGCAAAATGCAACAGCGTTGGAGGTGACCTCAGGGATATTTACCCTCAAATCCATGTTAAGAGATGTTACTTACCTCAAGAAAGCCAAAACAATTACCAAGAAAGCCAATTGATGCTCTAGAAATGATATCCTTCGCGAATCAACCTCCAAACGGCTTGAAGCTAGCCAAAAACAACTCAAAAACATCACATAATGCCATAGGGAACACACCTAAACGATAAAGTTCAAATACTTAATCAATTACTCAAACTCAACCAAAACATAAAACTTGGGCCCTCAACTCGGAACCCTATAAAACTCACAAAATCGGACAGCCCATTAAATTACGAGTCCAACCATATAAATTTCACTCAAATCAGACTTCGAAACGATGTTCAAACCTCAAAAATTCAATGAAGGAAAGTTTAGACAAAAACCCCTAATTTCTCTTTAGAAATAATCAATCAAATGCCAAAAACGAAGAAGGAATTCTAGTATATAATCAAAGTCGAGTATAAATTATTTTCCCTAATTCATGTGGTGAAAATCGCCTCCGAAATCACCCAAATCTGAGCTCCATACCTCAAATATGATGAAATGTCGGAAATCTTCGAAATAGAGTACTTATAATCACTAAACAATCATGAAGAACAAACACAACTGCCACCAAAAATGCTATACACATTCACGGTACTGGCCATGCGAACGCGACGACTATAGACACCAACGATACACGAACGCGCCGTAGCTTATGCTAACGCGATTAAGAAGCCCCCAGCTCCCAGCTCTCAACTCAGCTCTGTGCGAACTCGATGCCTCAGACGTGAATGCGAACAATAACTAGTACAAACCTACGCGAATGCGAATAATAAAAATACCCAGCTCCAGAATTCCTCTACACTATCGCGAGCCTTGATCCGTGATTGCGATATTCTGCAGACACACCAGCCATCAACAATATAACAACCATCCGAAATGATCTGAACCACGCCTGAAACTCACCCGAGCCCCTCGAGACCCGTCTGAAAGTACGAACAAGTTATAAATATAACACAGACCTACTCGAGGCCTCAAATCACACATAACAACATAAAAATTACGAATCACACCTCAAATCAATTTATGAACTTTTGAACTTTCAACTTCCAAAACTTGTGCCGAACCATGTTAAATCAACCCGGAATGACCTCAAATTTTGCACACAAGTCCCAAATGACGTAAAGAATCTATTCTAATTTACGAAACCACAATTTGAACCTGATATCATCAAAGTCAACAGGTTAAACATGGGAACTTTCCAAACCTTCAAATTGTCAACTTTCGCCAATTAACGCCAAAACCTTCAGAAAACATCCAAATGAAAAGCCGTGTATATGCCCAAGTCTAATATCACCATCAGTACCTAATGGAATCATCCAAACTCCGATCCAAGCTCAAATACACAATAGTAAAACTTGGTCAACTCTTTCAACTTAAAGCTTCTAACATGAGATTCATTCTTCCAAATCAATTATAAATCACCTATAAACCAAAATCGATGATTCACACAAGTCATAATACATGATATGAAGCTACTCAAAACTTTAAACAACTGAACGGAATGCAATTCTCAATACGACCAGTTGGGTCATTACACCTGTGTGAGAAAATTGATTGAAAGGGTTCTACTATTAAGTACAAATAGCATCAGGCCAAAATGCAAAACATACGAAATGGTAAATTTTGAAATGATATAACCGGGTCTGACTTATACATCCTACGTATCCAAATGGAATCAAGCCAAAACATAGTTCAATTGTAATAGATGACTAAATCCGATGTGGATTGCCTACGTAGTTCTACCAAAGGAAATCAAGTCGTGGCGTAGTTCCAAATGTATAGAAATGATTTTTGGTTTCTATTACAAGAGTGGGACCTGATCCTACTTAGGTTGCCTACGTATGCTATATTGGGAAGTCAGGTGGGGCGTAGTTTTGTTCCAACAATACCTAACTCTACTGTCAACAAAACTTGACACTTATTGTTTTTTGAATTTTTTGCTATTTTGTAGCGTTTTGTAGAGAATATTTGAAAATTTGAAGAGTAAATAAATATTGTGATTTATTGATTAATCATATTTTTCACTTGACTTTGGTTGGTACCAACAATTAGTTTTGAGCATAGAAATTTCCACCATATACTTTCCAGCAAACTAAGATCAGCTTATGGGTAATTCCTATAGCTTCGAGTGGTACCTCAGTTTTACCTAAGTTTGACAAGATTTGTTCATCTTGCTTCAGTCAACTGTTTTGGAATTCTGCTTATCCTCATATTTCAAGTACCCTTACCACAAAGAAAGTCATAATTTCACACATATTTAATTTTTTTAGGACATTTGGAGAAGCACACTCACACTAAGATATTCAATGCATGCAATTCAGATACCATATACTTGGCCTTCATGTGAGCATCCACTAATGTGAGAATTGTGATGACCCAAAAGGTCATCTTATGTAATTTAAGCCTTATCTGTGTTCCGAGGCTCTG
>ML271247.1:0-13808 GCA_005239495.1 Nicotiana undulata
GTGGTGAGGAGGCTTTCAGGCCTTATGTTATTATTGTGCTTGGGCTGTAAGAGCCCCTCCGGATCTGTACACTCCCCCAGTGAGCGCCGGTACCGATATTGAGTGATCATTGCCCGCGAGGCTGATACTGAGTGATGACGATACTGAGTGATGATTGATACTGAGTGATTGAGAAGATGCTTGAGAGCAACGGTTACTAGAAATGATTTTGGCTCGAGGGGCAGATTTATTATGATTTTTCTAAGTCTTCGAACTACAATTTACTTCATTTTCGAACTGGTTTTTACTGAGAATTTTACTAAGATATACTGGTATTTCACATGTTTTCAAGGGATTTCTGAAAACTGATTTCGAATTTATTATTTGATAAATACTACATGGTGACTTGGTGTTTTACTGGTTTTGTGGAATTGTGTATCTGTACTGTGTGTTTATATTACTCAGACTGTGATTTATTTTCATTACTACTNGCAGCATTTCACGGGATTTCGAGGTAGCTGTCCAGCGTCCACAGCTTCTCCATTTCCCTTCCCTATTTAGTTTTAGTACTAGATTTAGAGACATCTATTATAGTTTTGGCAGAGTTAGATTTATTTATTCTTAGATGCTCATGACTATTGACTCCAGTTCTTGGGAGGTTGTTTAGAATATTATGGGGACGCTAAGACTTAATTATATTAATTGTGCTATGGTTGCATGCTTATTATTAAATTGTGAACTGTTATAATTGGACAAAAGCGTAGTAATATGATGGTTGGCTAGCCTAGTTCCACGATAGGCGCCATCACGGCCTGGTAGGATTTGGGGTTGTGACATTGAGTAAGAGGAGGACACGTGGAATCCAAGATGGAACTGAGGATAGAACCCAGCCACTCCGCTTGTCACCGGAAAGGATACCGTTCATAAAGGTGTATTAAATGCTTTACGCCCGGTAGCATTTACTAAGGAATTTTTTGCAGCACTAAGAGCGACGGTCCGTTACATAGAATTTGGCATTTATGTTCACCGTTACATCTTCATCAATAACTCTCATAATTGACATTAAAGGAGGGCATGATCCTAGGACCTCTTTCCTTAGACATAGCTATAAATAGTGAGCTCAGTTTCCATTGTAAAGGACACGAATTTCCTGGCAAAACATCTATTATATTCTATACAAAGCTTTATTCAGTTTTAACTTGTTGCTTTTTGATTACATCATTGTTGTGCCCTGAAATAGTGTTCACAGAATTATCATTACTGTTGTTTCATACATATTCTGAGGCTAAGTATCTTATATTTCTCCGATTATTGTACTACTTCAGGATCAAATCAGTCCACTTGTCTAGAAATCACGTAGAAATTCAACTGTACCGTTTTATGGATAAACAATTTTGTGCCCACCGTGGGGCCTAGAAAGTTGTGTAATTAAATTATTCCTTGCCTTTTTTACTAACGTGTTTTGATTATTTTGTCTTAGAAGAAATCACAAAAAATGGTAGATAACACTGTTAACGATGCACCCAACCTTGAAATTCGAGGGGATCGGCCTCATTTTGAGGACTCAATCAGTGACAACCGTAATGAGGGGAATGACTCCACGCCGGTGCATGACATGAAGTACCTTCGACGGGTTCGGGAGACCACTCCTGATGATGGTGATGAGGAGCATGTAGCGTATGTTGTGAGGGTCCTGCAAGAGAAACATGCAATCATTCTAGGACATCTCACGCGGCATGATCAAGTTATGACAGAATTGAAGCAGGTACTATTAGGTCCCTCGAATAATGCAAACAACCGAAATCCAATTCCTCCCATTTTTCCCGTAGACCAAACAACGCAGAGAGTTGATATAACACTCCTAGAGGAAAAGTCGGCTTCGATGTGGTTGGGGGAAGCAGTTCCAGTCTTAACAATAAGAACGATTCATTCAAAGATGAGCTTTTACAGTTCATGAGGGAAGTAAATGCCCGCATGGATCAAATCCCGGGAGCACCACCAGTATTGAAGGGCCTGAACTCGAATAAATATATTCAATTACCGTACAAATTGAGTGCGGAACGAGAACTAATTTCGAAGCGGTTCAAAATGCCTGAAATTCCAAACTATGATGGAACTTTAGACCCACATGAGTATATTACCACCTACACGACGGCGGTGAACTGAAATGATTTAGCTCCTCACGAAATTGAATTTGTGTTGCAAAAGAAATTTGGTGAAACTCTCACGAGGGGAACCCTAACGTGGTATTCACTATTGCCCGAGCATTCCATAGATTCCTTTGAGATGCTCGGGGATCCTTTCATTGAAGCTCATGCGGGAGCCAGAAAGGTGCAAGCCCGAAATGCCAACGTATTCAGGATCGCACAAGGAGAATCTAAATTATTACGAGAGTTTGTTACCCGACTCCAGAAAGAAAGAATGTTGCTCCCGGTCTTGCTTGATGAGTGGGCAGTTGAAGCATTCACCAAAGGATTGAATCCGAGAAGTTCAAATGCTTCCCGAAAGCTGAAGGAGAGCTTGCTTGAGTTTCAAGCAACAACCTAAGCAGATGTTCACAACTGGTACGAGTCAAAGATAAGGATCAAAGATGACCAGGTCGAATCTACATCATCGGCCAAAGGACGAGAGAATAGAAAAGAAAAATCAAAGGATGACTACGACGCGGATAGACAGACTTCTAGGGGATGGTTCTTACCCTACGAGCGGACTCAAGGACGTGGTAGAAATTTACGAACATCAAACAAGTTCACCGCTGACAGAGTTACTGATCGTGGTCAAAGCAATATATCACTTCAAGATAAAGAAATGTCAGGGTCTCGGGACTTTTCTTACCGCAGGCTATCAGAATACAACTTCAACGTCAGCATAGTGGTACTGGTGTCAACCATGATAAACATTAAAAAGGCATGATTCCCAAGACCTAGGAGATCTGATTCCATCTAGAGGGATCCCAACTTATGGTGAGAATACCACAGGACGAATGGTCACCGGACAGGGGATTGTCGACACCTCCAGAAAGAAGCGGCAACGTTGTTGAAGAATGGTCATCTCCGATAATTCTTGAGTTATCGAGCTAAGAACAACTACGGTCTCAACAAAAAAAATGTTGAACCTTCGAAAGTAGGATAAGAATCCCCTCTCCAAACGATCAACATGATCTTAGGGGGGAATGAGATTAACGGGGTCACCTTTTTAGCGACAAAGTAGACGAAAGTATCGATAACTCACAGTAAAAGATTCCGGGAAGACGATATCACCTTCAGGGAGGAAGACACAAATAGATTGCTGCTACCACACAACGACGCACTGGTAATCTCTTTAAATGTGCTAGATTTTAAAATTAAGCGTGTTCTAGTGGATCCAGGAAGTTCGACCAATATCATACAATGAAGAGTAATGGAGCAAGCTAAACTCATCGGAAGCATTATTCCGACAACAAAACTCCTCGCAAGATTCAACCTCACGAGTGTAACGAACCGGAGAGAAATCTTGTTGCTCACGAACGCTGAAGGAGCAATGAAAAGAACTCTTTTTGAAGTCGTAGATGGTAATATGGGATACAACATCATCTTAGGAAGGTCATGGTTACATGAGATGAAAGTTGTACCTTCGACATATCACCAATTGCTGAAGTTTCCAACGCGAAGAACCAAACAGATAGGAGGTGATCAACCGGTGGCGAGGGAGGTGAATGCAATATCAGTTTCCAGTAGCAAAGGGAAAGAGCACATGGCATAGCAATTACAGGAACCGACGCCTGTTCCCGAGCTAGAATAGGTTATCCTAGAGGCAGAGCCATCGAAACAATACCAGGTGCCAAGATATTTCCAAGTTCCAGAAGAAACTGACGCAACAAAGTCCACAATGGAGGAACTGGAGCAAGTGGCATTATTCGAAGAATTCCTTGAAAGGAAATTTCATTTAAGGAAAGGACTGCACCCCGAGCTCAAGTCTAGTTTTATTGAATTCCTTAAACTTAACGTTGATTTTGTTGTATGGTCGAACGAGGATATGACAGGTATCCCGATGGAAATATTCGTACATAAGCTAAGCTTGGATCCCAACGTACCACTAGTACAACAGAAGAAGCGCCCTATTGCTGAGGCCAGGAACAAATTCGTCAAAGAAGAGGTAACCCACTTGCTTAAAACCAGTTCGGTCAGAGAGGTAAGATATCCAGACTGGCTAGCCAATGTAGTAGTAGTTCCTAAGAAGAACAGTAAATTTCGCATGTGTATAGACGATAAAGATCTTAATAAGTCATGCCCGAAAGACTCATTCCCACTGCCAAATATCGATCAAATAATTGATTCCACGGCTGGGCACGAGTTGATGAGTTTCCTTGATGCGTATTTCGGGTATAAGCAGATTAAGA
This sequence comes from Nicotiana undulata, assembly GCA_005239495.1. Taxonomy (NCBI): domain Eukaryota; kingdom Viridiplantae; phylum Streptophyta; class Magnoliopsida; order Solanales; family Solanaceae; genus Nicotiana; species Nicotiana undulata. The sequence goes on from ML271247.1 coordinate 4,358, forward strand.
TGCACCCGAAGATCAGAAAAAAACTGCGTTTATAACAAATTTTGGTACATATTGTCACAATGTACTGGCCTTCGAGCTAAAAAACGCCGGAGTCACTTATCAACGACTCGTAAATAAGATGTTTGAATAACAAATAGAAAAGACCATGGAAGTCTATATAGACGATATGCTCATTAGGTCTTTGAATGTAGGTGACCACCTTAAGTATTTACAAGAAACATTAGACATCCTGAGGAAGCAAAACATGAAACGTAACCCCGAAAAATGCGTTTTCAGGGTCAGTTCTGGTAAGTTCCTGGGGTTTCTGGTCTCACAAAGGGGAATTAAGGTAAACCCTAAAAAATCAAGGCCATAGATGATATCTCGGATCAATTTTCAAGCGTAAAGAAAGTCCAAAGACTCAAAGGAAAGTTAGCAGCTTTGAGTAGGTTCATTCCTAGTCGTCAGAAAAATGTCATCGATTCTTCACATTGCTCAAAAAGAAGAAGAAATTCGAATGGACACCAGAGTGCCAATAGTCTTTAAGGGACCTGAAGAACTACTTATCAAGCCCTCCATTGCTCTAGAAACCAAAAGAAGGTGAAACGTTGCTGGTCTATCTCACGGTTTCAGAAGTTGCTGTAAGTGCAGTTTTAGTCTGGGAGGACATGTATGCAATTTCCTATTTATTACGTTAGCAAAATTTCAACGGAAGCAGAAAATCGCTACCCACATTTAGAAAAATTGTCCTTAGCTCTCGTAGTCTCTGCTTAGAAGCTGAGGCCCTATTTTCAATGCCACCCAATAGCTGCGGTAACTACTTTCCCTTTGCGGATTATCCTTCATAAGCCCGAGCTCTTGGGAAGATTAGCCAAGTGGGACGTTGAAATGAGTGAATTCTACATAGAATATAAACCAAGGAATGCGATTAAGTCCCAAGTCTCGGCTGCCTTCGTGGCTGATTTTAGTCCGAGACTGCTACCTCTGGCAACCAAGGAGGCAGTAATGGTGTCGGGATTGAAATTGGGGGTTTTGACCTTATTTATCATAGCATCAAACGTAAAAGGGTCTGGTCTCGGAATAGTCTTAATCATGCCTTCGGGGGAAACCTTAAGTCAAGCCATCATAACGATCCGTTTAACTAAACATGAAGCAAAGTATGAATCTCTAATTGCAAGGATCGATTTCGAGGTTATCGAAATCAAATGTGATTCATAGCTGGTGGTGTCACGACCCAAATTCCCAACCTTAGGGATCGTGAGGGCACCTAACACCATACTTGCTAGGCAAGCCAATGTTAGAACTCGAGTAGCTAAATTTCTTTGATTATTTTCTTAAGCATCAATAAGTAAATTTAAAGTTAACTTAATTTAAATGATTTCCAAAAATAAAATAATATACAATTAAATAAAAACGATCCACGAACTAATTATATAAATAGATCTAGAACTACCCCAGAGTCTGGTATCACAATTCAAGAACTACTAAAGAATACTACAAATACTGGGCTGAAAGAAATAATGTAAAATAAAACAACATTTATGGAAATAGGAGAAGACTCTCGGGATCTGCGAACGCCGACAGATATACCTCGTGTCTCCGAATAAATGGATAGCCTCTCTAAATATCTATATTGTTGGTTGATACCTGGATCTGCACAAAAGAGTACAGAGTGTAGTATCAGTACAACCGACTCCATGTACTGAGTAAGTGCCGAGCCTAACCTCGACGAAATAGTGACGAGGCTACAACGGGGCATTAACAACATATAACCTGTGACAATAAGATATACAATAACGCAATACAATAATTCTACACGAACAAGAAAAATATAACTGAGACAATAATTATAAAGCAAGAAGGAAATCTAACAAATAATTAAGTACTGCAACAACAATGAAATAACTCAGCCGCTTTTTTTCCGGTCTCAGCTATAACCAATACTCAAGTAAATCTCCAAGTTTTCCAAACTTTACTTTAAAATAATGACATGTACGAAATATACGAAAAACTATAGAGGAAAACAAGAATTTCCAAATCCTTCAAAGTTTTAAACAAAATCAGTAAAACGTCATTATTCCCCATTTTTCACTGTCTTGTTGCGGCGTGCAACCCGATCCCACCTATTCACAATATCCCAATCAATGTATTCACCCGTATCACAATCAATTATTCACCCTTATCACACCAATTATCCATCTTTATCACACCAATTATCCACCCTTATCACACCAATTATCCACCCTTATCACACCAACACCTTATCACAACCCCCTTATCACACCAACACCTTATCACACCAAAGTTTTATTCAAAAATTTCAAACAGAAACAGTATAGCCCGTAAGCTTTAAATAACAACATCCCGCAATAATATCAGCCAAAATACATATAATCACCGTAACACTGTCAACCCAACTTAGTCTTTACGTACCATGATAGGATTAAGAGAACAACCAACACTTTCTACACACTTACAACAACAAATATAAATAATCAAGAGAAACCGACATGAATATATATATATATATTTCAAAAATAGTGTCAAATTGCTCAACATTTGTGTCCCCCAAGAGAACCAAATACACAACCGATATTCTTAAAAAATAACCAAAATAATATTTAACAATAAATTAATGAGGCCTAGTAGTCATGGAACAATAATTAATAAAGAGCAAGTTAGACCGGGATCAATTAAATTGGGAACGAGGAAGGGATCATGTTTAACAGGCCATTTGGGTGGTGCATAGATACTCGTCACCTCACCTATACACCACTCCCATGCATTTCACATAGCAAACAAGTGGGAATTCCTATTCCCTCAAGTCAAAGTTAGACCAAAAATTACCTCAATTTCGCAGGCCACTTACTGCTCAATTACAACTTTTCCTTTAGAATCTTGCTCTAACTTTCTCGAATCTAATCATAATTAACTAAATATCATTAATTAAGTCTAAAGGAACTAACTTTATTGAAAATTATAATTTTTCCTAAGTTTTCTAAAAAAAAGGTGAAAACCCGACCCCGGGCCCGCTTGGTCTAAACTCGGGGTTCTGACCAAATTACATTACCCATTCACCCACGAACCCAAATATACAGTTAGTTTTGAAACCCGACCTTAATACGAGGTAAATATTCGATTTTTACAAAATTTCCTAATTCTACCCAAACCCTCAATTTTTACCATGAAAATTCTTAGTTTTTGATTTATAAGTGATGAAAAACAATGAGTAATTGAAAGAGTAAAGTTTACAATTGATTACCTATGACTTGGAGATGATATTTGGTGAAGGAATTCGTTCCTAGGGCTGTGGGGTTCGAAAATTTGAAGAAGAAGAAGTCTGACCGTTATATATATATTTTTCTGCCAGCTATTCTGCCTCGTTTCTCGTGTCAAATGATCTTGAAACTCTATTTTTATATCTCCAATGGATTCCTTGTGCAATTATAATCAAGTTAGGCTTTTGAATTACTCAATTTGACCTTATTTTGAATTACTATTTCTCATATTTTAACATAAAAGCTTTCAGGTTTCACACCCGGACTGCGCACGCAAATCAAGGTATTTAGAATTAGTCTTTTTATGGCTAATAAGCCTAGAATTGGGTCTAAATTCTTAAAATGACCCCTTGGGTCATCAATATCTCCACCTCTAAAACAAACGTTCGTCCTCGAACGGACATAGAAGATTACCTGAATTAGCGAACAAGTGTGGATATTTACTCAGCATGTCCGACTCGGACTCCCAAGTAGCCGCCTCAACGGTATGACCTTTCTACTGCACTCGAACTGAAGGATAACTCTTAGATCTCAACTGACAAACCTGCCGGTTTAAAATGGCTACCGGCTCCTCCTCATAAGTCAACTCCTTGTCCAATTGGACAGAGCTGAAATATAACACGTGGGACGGGTCACCATTATATTTACGGAGCATAGACACGTGGAATACCAGATGAACTGAGGATAACCCTAGAGGCAACGCAAGTCTAAAAGCTTCCCCTCCACCCTATCAAGAATCTCAAAAGGACCGATATACCTAGGGTTCAATTTGCCCTTCTTCCCAAATCTCATAACACCCTTCATAGGCGATACCCGAAGCAATACTCTCTCTCCAACCATGAATGCCACATCACAAACCTTACGATCGGCATAACTCTTTTGTCTAGACTGAGCTGCACAAAGTCTCTCCTGAATAATCTTGACCTTATCTAAGGCCTCCTGAACTAAATTTGTACCCAATAACCGAGCCTCTCCCGCTCAAACCATCCAACTGGCGATCTGCACCGTCTACCACATAACGCCTCATAAGGAGCCATCTGAATCCTCAACTGATAACTATTATTATAAGCAAACTCCGCTAACGACAAGAACTGATCCCACGAACCTCCAAAGTCAATAACACAAGCGCGAAGCATATCCTCCAAAATCTGAATGGTACGCTCGGACTACCCGTCAGTCTGAGGATGAAATGTTGTGCTCAACTCCACTCGGGTACCCAACTCAAGCTGAAATGCCCTCCAAAAGTGCGAAGTGAATTGCGTACCTCGATCTGAAATGATAGACACGGGTAAACCATGAAGGAGAACAATCTACCGAATATATATAACTCAGCCAACCGCTCTGAAGTATAAGTACTTGCCACAGGAATGAAATGTGCTGATTTGGTCAGCCTATCCACAATAACCCAAACTGCGTCAAATTTCCTCTAAGTCCGTGGGAGCCCAACAACGAAGTCCATAGTGATACGCTCCCACTTCTACTCAGGAATCTCTATCCGCTGTAGCAAACCACCAGGTCTCTGATGTTCATATTTTACCTTCTGAAAAATTTAACCAACGAGCCACATACGCCACAATGTCCTTTTTCATCCTTCTCCACCAATAATGTTGCCTCAAATCGTGGTACATTTTAGCTTCCCCTGGGTTAATGTAATACTTAGAACTGTGAGCCTCCTTAAGTATCAACTCACGAAGGCTATCAACATTAGGAACACATAACCGACCATGTATCCTCAAAACACCATCATCTCCAACTATAACTTGTTTGGCATCACTGTGCCGAATTGTGTCCCTAAGAACAACCAAATGTGGGTCACCATCCTATCGTTTCCGGATATGCTCGATTAGAGAAGATCGAGCGACTGTACGAGCTAGAACACTACTGGGGAAATATCCAACCTCACGAACTGATTAGCCAACGTCTAAATGTTTGAAGCTAACGTCCTCTCACCAACTGGAATATACACAAGGCTGCCCATACTCACCGCCTCTATTTTCTTAATAGTTGTTCATAGCCAATTACGGAATTATCAACAGCTTCACGTTAACAATAATCCCCTTTCAACCTTCACAATACTGACGACGAGGTGCAATTCATGAAGACCTCATAATTATATACCCGACTTAACGTGTCTCATTTAACGCCACATGGGCGGCACATACCTCGTAGGTCAAAGCTCAATAATTCTGACATGGATTTCGCAAATTATACACATTTAATTAATTAGTTTATTTTTTATTTAATTATTATTAGTATTGCTTTTATTATTATTATTTATTCATTTATTATTATGATCATTATCATTATTTTATACATAAATTGTTGAATAAGCCTAACATGCATGACTCCCTAGTAGTACTATAGTAAAGTTTTAATTCACAAGGGAGACTTTAAACACAAAAATTTCCATCACAAGGACCTCGTCCCTACATAACTTCCACCACGGCTCGTAGCCCGATTTAAACATACCAAATCATATCAAAATGCGAGAATCTCGCCCTCAGTTCTGAATCACAAGTAATATGCACACTGCCAATCGAAACATTCCATTTTCTTCTTTCAAATATTTTTCGTTAAACAAAATTACAACACGTAATGATAGACATAGCTATCTCCATAGAATTTCTCAATACTAGTGTTCACACAATTAGATTTTTGAGTTACGAAGCTCACCCGAGAGTAGAGCATATTAGAAGTAATATGCACACTGCCAATCGAAACATTCCATTTTCTTCTTTCAAATATTTTTCGTTAAACAAAATTACAACACGTAATGATAGACATAGCTATCTCCATAGAATTTCTCAATACTAGTGTTCACACAATTAGATTTTTGAGTTACGAAGCTCACCCGAGAGTAGAGCATATTAGAAGAATTTTATTAGTTACGCATAACCGTATTAATTTCAGGAAATCATCACGTTATAATAATTAGAGATTGTTCTTGTAATGACACCTCAGACCGGTCGTTTTGGGAATTTAAGCTTCGTTCGGTGGCGTAAGGTCTTGGACAACTTCACATTGTGTATATTGACCTGTGTGCATGGTTAGATTCAGTTACCGGGTAAATCGGAGTCGAATTGGAAGAAACATTTTAGTTTTGGAAGCTTAAGTAACGGGAGTTGACCGGAGGTTTGACTTTTGTGTAAACGACCTCGGAATGAGTTTTGGTTAACGTCAACATCTTCATATGATGATTTTGGAATTAGGCGCGTATCCGAAATTGGTTTTGGAAGTCCGTAGAGTGATTTGAGGTAATTTGGCGAAAGTTAGAAATTCGATGATTTCGGGCGATAGGTGGAATTTTGATATCGGGCTCGGAATGGAATTCTGAAAGTGTCTGTAGGTCCGTTGTGTTATTTGGGACTTTTCTGCGAAATTTCACGTCATTCCGGGTTGAATTGATAGGTTTCGGCGCGAGTCTGGATAATTGAAGTTTTGAAAATTCCTAAGTTTGATTTTTGGGTTTGATCCGTCGTTTTAGTGTTATTTAATGTGTTTTGAAACCTCGAGCATGTCTGTGTTAGGTTATATGAATTGTCTGTGTGGTTGGACGGGGTTCCGGGGGCCTCAGGTGTGTTTCTGATGGGTTTCAGGTCCATTTTCCCTATTTTTGAATTGCTGAACCTGTCATCTGATTTTCTTCTATGCGATCGCACAGGAGGAGTCGCGATCACATAGTACTATACTGACCCCCCCAGCTTTCCTTCTATGCGATCGCATAGAGGTAATCACAATCGCATAGTGTTACCTTGGGCCCCAGTTTCTTTTCCTTCACTGCGATCGCACAGCTTCATCCGCGATCGCGGAAGCCTACATCCCCTTTCTACGAGTTCGCATTCTCACTGTCGCGAACGCACAGTGCAAATTGGCCAGCAACATTTTTTTATTATGTGATTGCATCCTTGCGTCCGCGATCGCATAACATGTTTTGGTTAGTGACATATTTTCTTCTATGCGATCGCATTGTTTTGTCCGCGTCGAAATGCACAAAATACCTGGGCAGAATATAAGTTACCAAAAATCGGGGTTTCACCATTTTTGACATATTTTGACTTCTAGAACTCGGTTTTTGGATTCTTCGAGGGTTTTTCACACAAATCGAATGGGTAAGTGTTCTACCACTATAATTAACTATATTTAATGAATTAGTTATTGTTTTTCTTATTTAATTTGTGTTTTGGGTTGAGGGAATTGTGGGTTTTGAAAAAAAACTTCTAAGAGGAAATTTCATGATTTGAAAGACCAAATGTTATCGGAATTGGATAAATTTAGTATGGGTGAACTCGTATCGGAATGGGTAATCGGAATTTGTATAATTTATCGGGTTCCAAGGTGCGGGCCCAGGGGTCGACTTTTGGGTCAATTTTTGTAATTTTGTAAAGATTGAAACTTTATTATTCGGAATAGTCCCTTATACGTTGTATGTGTATTTTGAAGTTGTTTTAGTTGATTGTGAGCCGTCCGGAGGTCTTTCCGCCTGAGAAGTCTATTTTTGAGTACCGGGTTGTCGTATTTGAGGTAAGTATCTTGCCTAACCTTGTGTGGGGGAACTACCCCTTATGATTGAGTCTTCCTTGTTGATTGTAGTCCGAGTATGCGAGGTGACGAGTGTGCACTCGGACTTATTTGCAATTAGATTGGCCTCTTAGGATTCATATGTTCTTAAATTTCCTGTGTATGATTTGTAATTGTTACACTTGAGTCCTTGGTTGTTAATTTCATCCCTTCCTATTTAAATTAGAATTATTTGTTTTTGGATTCCTTCGTTGGCTATTTGACCTTACTTGACTTAACTGAATATTCTACTTCTCTCATCATCATGCTATATTTTCTTCCTAGCTTGCCTAATTGACTATAAATAGTGTCATCTAGCCTTATAGTTGACTAGCCGTAGTTGGAACATCTATTCGTTGGAGTCAAGCATGCCCGTGAGTCTTACATTGTGAGTTATATGACTATTGCCTTAAGTGCTACTTAGGTTTAATTTTTAGACATTTATGTTATTAGTATTTCCTTGATGTTGCCTATTATTGGGCCTTGGTTGAAGTTGAGTTTATTCCTTGAAGTTAACTGTTTAGGTGAGATTGGTTATAGTTGTTTTCCCTTGCCGGGATCATGTGCTTTCTCTTATTATTCCGTTGTTGATGATGTTGGTTGCCTTGTTGACTCCCTTGCCGGGAGGTTATGGTTTTTATTACTGTTTATGTTGTTAATGATATTGTTTGTGTTGTTGACTCCCTTGCCGGGATGTTGTAATTTATGGTTTATATTGTTGATGTTCCTTGCCAAATAGTTGTTCTTGATATTGTTTGGGTGAGGAAGAGTGTAAAGCACGAAGAGTGATGCCGTGTATTTATTTGTTGCATTGTGAGGAAGAGTGTAAAGCACGAAGGGTGATGCCGTGTATTTATTTATTGCATTGTGAGGATGAGAGTATAAAGCACGAAGGGTGATGCCGTGTCATAATTTAATATTCAAAAGCACGAAGGATAATGCCGTGCCGTTTTATTTATTCATTGCATCGTGAGGATGAGAGTAAAAGCACGAAGGGTGATGCCGTGTATTTATTTACTTGTTTTGGTGAGGATAAGAGTAAAATCACGAAGGGTGATGCCGTGCACTTGTCTTTGCATTTTATTCCGTTGTTCTAACTTTAAATATTTCTATTGATCTCTTACTGCATTTATTGGCAAGATTTGATATTCCTTCTGTACTGCATGGCAATTTCTGAATTACGGACTGAGTTCCGGTAGATAAATCCTGAGGAGATTTTGATCGAGGGATTTTATTGAAAAGTATTATTGAAAAAGCAATGGTTTCGAAATGATTATATTTGAATGACTTTTACATCGAAGGTATATTTGAAAAGTACTAGTCTTGCCTAAAATGATATTTGTAAGTCATTTATTGGGAAAGCATCTTTGGGAAGTTTTGTATTTTGAAAGAAACTATGTTTTACGTAATTCTCTCTACTAAATGTTTGTCACGACCCAAAACCCGGTTCAGGTCGTGATGGCACCTAACGGCGAGGTTAGGCAAGCCAACATATTCCTTAGGAGATACTACCCCAAAACCCGGTATTCCAGTTATTTACAATTTATAACAAATATAATGCGGAATATAACAGTGATATGAGGTAGGGCCGTAGATACAAGCTGAGCCACAACTAGGCCAAATATATACAACCCCGA
>ML271248.1:2500-24924 GCA_005239495.1 Nicotiana undulata
CCGTCCATATGTTCCATTGTGAAGCGTTTTTGAAAAGTTTGACTGAACCCATGCTTCAGAGGTTGCCTACATATACTTGGCTATAAAGGAATCATGTCAGTGTAGTTCTGGAAGTTTTGGTAGCTGGGACTACCGAGTAACTGTGGTTTCACTATGGTTGTTGTTGTTACTGCTGTTGATCTCCTTATTACACCCAAGTACAAAACGAAAACTAACTAAACCTATCAGTTGTTAAGTTACAATATTCCTATCTAAGACTTTGTCTTGAGTCTTGATCTTTTGCTGACTCTGACCTGAATCTTGATACTTGTTAACCGTGAGTGCCGGTTTCGCCTTGTCGTTTCTCGGGTCAAGGAAGGGCATGCATAGCCTGTGACTTCGATCTGTCTTGAACATTCTACATCATTTCCGCTTCTGCACCTTAGGTTTGGTATTCTCTTTCTTCTTTTCTATATTTTGAATTGAGGCGTCTTCTTTTGGTCGTCTCGAATCCATTGTCCTAAAAATTCAATCTGCAAGATCAAAAAGCAAACGAACGAAATTTTCTGCCACAGTTTTTACTAGGAAAATTTCGTGAGTTATTGTAAGGAAATCTATACTACTTTATTATTGAAAGCGGTGAAACGCCGGAAACAGTGCACCCAGAGTTATTGTAGACTAAGGAGTTGATATCCTATGTCTAAAAGTAAAATCAACTAGGGATTGGAGACCCTATGTTGGGAAAGATCGACGGGTTATGTTGTCGTCAAGAAAAGATCACGGGGTTATGCCGGTGTCTGGGGGCGGATCAACAGGTTATGCCGCGGTCAAGAAGGGATCACCAGGTTATGCTGGCATCTGTAAAGGTCAACAAGTTATGTTGTTGCCGGGAAAGAGATCACTAGGTTATGCCGGTGTCTGGAAGGTCAAAAGGTTATGCTATTGCCTGGGAAACAGAGATTACTTGGTTATGCCAGTATGAGGAAATAATCAACGGGTTATGTTGTTGTCAAGAAAGATCACCAGGTTATGCTGGTGTCTGGAAGGTCAACAGGTTATGTTGTTGCCTGGGGAAAAGAGATTACTGGGTTATTCCAGTATAAGGAAATGATCAACATGTTATGCTATTGGCAAGAAAGATCACCAGGTTATGCTGGTGTCTGGAAGGTCAACAGGTTATGTTGTTGCCTGGGGAAAAGAGATTACTGGGTTATTCCAGTATAAGGAAATGATCAACATGTTATGCTGTTGTCAAGAAAGATCACCAGGTTATGCTGGTGTCTGGAAGGTCAACATGTTATGTTGTTGCCTGGGAAAAGAGATTACTGGGTTATGCCAGTATCAGGAAATGATCAACATGTTATGCTATTGTAAAGAAAGATCACCAGGTTATGCCGGTGTTTGGAAGGTCAACAGGTTATGTTGTTGCATGGGGAGAAGAGATTACTGGGTTATGCCAGTATCAGGAAATGATCAACAGGTTATGATGTTGTCTGGAAAACAGAGATTACTGGGTTATGCCAGTATCAGGAAATGATCAACAGGTTATGCTGTTGTCAAGAAAGATCACCAGGTTATGCCGGTGTCTGGAAGGTCAACAGGTTATGTTGTTGCCTGGGAAAAGAGATTACTGGGTTATGCCAGTATCAGGAAATGATCAACAGGTTATGCTGTTGTTAAGAAAGATCACCAGGTTATGCCGGTGTCTGGAAGGTCAACATGTTATGTTGTTGCCTGGAAAAAGAGATTACTGGGTTATGCCAGTATCAGGAAATGATCAACAAGTTATGCTGTTGTCTGGAAAAAAGATATTACTAGGTTATGCCATTATCAGGAAATGATCAACAGGTTATGTTGTTGTCAAGAAAGATCACCAGGTTATGCCGGTGTTTGGAAGGTCAACAGGTTATGCTGTTGACTGGGGAGAAGAGATTACTGGGTTATGCCAGTATCAGGAGATGATCAACAGGTTATGCTGTTGACTGGGGAGAAGAGATTACTGGGTTATGCCAGTATCAGGAGATGATCAACAGGTTATGCTGTTGTCAGAAAGATCACCAGGTTGCCAGTGTCTGCTAGGGAGTGGGATATCCTATGTTGGAAAAGGTGTAGCTAGGGATTGAAGGCCCTATACTACCTTAAGTTTGAATTGTTTTCAACATCGTTTTTCTTCTTTTATTTTCTTTTCATTTTATTTTGAGTGAATGCGGGAAAGAATTTTGGAAACAACTTCCCTTTTTGGGAGTTGTTGATGCAAAGCTGCTTCTAGCTCTTGCGCCTTTTCTTTTGGTTACACTTGCCTTTTGCAAGGTTGCATTTTGAATCACACTTGTTTACTTCAAAGAAAGAACAATTGTCAGTTTGAAACAGTGGTTGGTCTTGCGGCCTTGATTATTTCAACTTGCTTGATCTTAGTTTTTGTGACGAAGATCCCGACCACTTGCTTGCTTGCTGGGAATTGGGTTTCATCTCTGATCCCGGGGACCCTGGCTTTCCAGATGTTACCATGGCAATCGGTCACGTGGGACCCCATATTGGACTTCACTTTGCCTTTGTAGGCCTTTCACTTGCTTTTTCTTTTGGATTTCCAGAGTATCGGGGAAATTTGGCCCCCCCTCAAATTCTGCTGCAACGGTTAGTCGCGTGGGACTTAACCTTTCCAACTTTATTTCCCTTTATTGGCCTTTCATTTTTGACTTTTCTTCCAACTTTAACTTTAGGGCATTTGGAATACTTCGGGTTTTCAAACCTTGCCGAGAGGGTTAGCCACGTGAGACTCAACCTTTCACTTTATTCGCCTTTCTCCTTTCAAGGGTTTTTGAGTTTGAAGTAGGCCGATATGGCCAGTCGAGATCGACTCGATGCCTCTGACGAGGCTGGGTGCTTTTTGTATATTGGCCCGTGTCAAATGAGAGCCCTGTAAATCAATCTTGCCATCCTTTCTTTGCCTTAGTTTAGGAACAGAGTTAGACCGAAAGGGATTCAAAAGGAAAATAAATGACAGAATGGACAATGAATTTAAACAAGAGGTGTCCCTTTCGGGGAAAGGAAAGAAGGACTTATCTGGAGTGTACGCGACTTTCAATGAACATGACATGCGTCTTGAACTGGATGCCTGATCTATATAAACCATCTGACTCTCAGAAATTCGTCACGACTTTTAACTCGAGGTTGAGAAACCTTGTTCCAGACCATGTCAATAATAACGACCAATCATCCTTATCTAGATTAGTAGTGCCCGTTCCGGGTTTTCACTAGCTAACCTCTCTCATTTCTCTTCTCGACATCGCCATGTAGTGCTCTTTGCGAGTTTTCACTAACAAGACTCTCTCATTTTTGATTTCTCTACTTACCGTCGCCTTATGGTGCCCGTGTGGGTTTTCAGCGATAAGAATCTCTCATTTTAGTTTCTCTCATTGCTTGTATGAGGTCCAGATAGACGTATCTTCCCATTCTGAATTTTCTTTGTCGATCGATCGGAAGGACTTGAATAGGATTTGGGGTAAAAGAGTTTGTAGTGAATTACAACCTTGGAACTTTCAGGCGGATCATTACCGAATCTCAACACTTGCCCCAGCTTAAACTCTTGGGGTAATGTGGATTTTTATTTTGGTGTGACTGAACCCCAGGGAGAAGCTGCCTACGTATCCTTTCGGAATCAAGTCAGACGTAGTTCAGGAAGAACATTTTGTTTTTGTTTTGATTTTGTTTTGATTTTTGTTTTCTCTTTTTTTTTTTTTTTTTGATTTCTTCCTTTCTTTTTTTTTCTTTTGATTTTTTTTTCAAGTTCCAAAGAGGGTAGTCAAAGGAGAGTAACCGGCTCAAAGGGTTTACAAAATGGTGGTGGTTGGGGTAACATGAATAGAAAGCCTTCGTCATTTCGATCATCAGCGTCGTCATCACGGAAAAGGTCAGACATAATACCTTTTGACTGCATCTGCATTGACAGCCATTTCGGGGTCGTTTCCTTCGATGTCTCTTAAGTATAATGCTCCTTTTGGAAGCAATTTCCTTATGATGTATGGACCTCTCCAATTCAGGGCGAATTTTCCTTTAGCCTCTTCGTGGTGTGGGAGGATACGTCTTAATACAAGTTGCCCTACTTCAAAGTTTCTAGGTCGCACTTTCTTGTTGTAGGCGCGGGCCATTATTTGTTGGTACAACTGTCCGTGGCAAACAGCGGCTATCCTTTTCTCGTCGATCGGCGTTAATTGCTCTAATAGGGTTTTGACCCATTCGTCATCCTCAATTTCTGCTTCGACAATAACCCGAAGGGAGGGAATTTCAACTTCTGCGGGTATTATAGCTTCATTTCCATAAACTAATAGATAAGGAGTAGCTCCGATCGACGTGCACATTGTCGTGCGATATCCCAGTAATGCGAAAGGCAATTTCTCGTGCCATTGCCTGGAAGTTTGAATCATTTTCCTGAGGATTTTCTTAATATTTTTGTTTGCTGCTTCAACGACGGCATTGGCTTTGGGCCGGTAAGGGGTGGAATTGCGGTGTGTGATTTGGAACTGTTCACATACCTCCATCATCAAGTTACTGTTTAGATTCGCGGCATTGTCGGTAATGATAGTCTTTGGGATACCAAAACGACATATGATATTAGAGTGCACAAAATCCACCACTACTTTCTTGGTGACAACTTTGAATGTGGCTGCCTCGACCCATTTCGTGAAATAGTCAATAGCGACCAAAATAAATCGGTGCCCATTTGAGGCCCTCGGCTCGATCGGCCCGATGACATCCATTCCCTAGGCAACAAACGACCAAGGTGCTGACATAGGATGCAATTCTGATGGTGGTGCGTGAATCAAATCTCCGTGTATTTGACACTTGTGGAATTTTCGGACAAAGCTAAAATAATATTTCTCCATGGTCATCCAATAATACCCGGCTCGCGAGATTTTCTTTGCGAGGACGTATCCGTTCATGTGGGGACCGCATACTCCTGAGTGCACCTCGTTCATAATCTTTCGGCTTCTTTGGCGTCTATGCATCTTAATAGATTCAGATCGGGAGTCCTCTTATACAGTACTTCCCCACTTAGGAAGAAACTGCTGGCGAGTCTCCGGATGGTTCTCTTTTGATCCCCATTGGCCTGCTCTGGATATTCTTTTGTTTTCAAAAATCTTTTGATATCGTGATACCATGGTGGGACATCGGGCTCTACTTCGACCGTGTTGCAATAACCATGCCTCTCCTTGATTTGAATTTCCAACGGGTCGATGTGAACATTACCCGGATATGGCAGCATTGCAGCTAAGGTAGCCAGAGCATCGACTAACTCGTTGTGGCATCGAGGAATATATCTGAACTCGACAGCTTTGAATCGTTTGCTAAGATCTTCCACATGTTGTCTGTATGGAAGGAGCTTAACATCCCGAGTTTCCCACTCTCCTTGAGCTTGCTTGATGATCAAATTTGAATCTCCCATTATCAATAAATCTTCTACATCCATGTCGATGGCCATGTTCATACCCATTAAACAAGCTTCATATTCGGCAGTATTGTTTGTACAAAAGAATCGAAGGCGGGCCGTGGTGGGATAGTGCTGTCCAGTGGGTGAAATCAAGATTGCCCCAATCCCAACACCTTTTGCATTTACAGCTCCATCAAAGAACATTTTTCAAGTATTGGCGTCCTCAGGAGTTATCTCGACTGAATTTACCTCTTCGTCTGGGAAGTAAGTGCTTAGGGGTTGGTAGTCGTCATCGACATGATTTTCTGCCAAGTGATCTGCCAACGCCTGGGCCTTCATTGCCGTGCGAGTGACATAGACTATGTCGAATTCGGTGAGCAGAATCTGCCACTTAGCTAATCTCCCGGTGGGCATTGGATTTTGGAATATGTACTTCAACGAGTCCAACCTAGTGATGAGATAGGTGGTATAAGTCAATAAATAATGTCGGAGTTTCTGAGTGACCCAAGTTAGAGCGCATCACGTTCTTTCCAACAACGTATACTTGGCTTCGTAGCTCGTGAACTTCTTGCTCAAGTAATATATGGCTTGTTCTTTCTTCCCGGTTGCGTCATGTTGCTCGAGAATACACCCGAAGGAATTTTCCAACACCGTCAGATATAAGAACAAAGGCCTTACCGGTTCTGGTGGGACTAGCACTGGCGGGTTCGACATATATTATTTGATCTTGTCGAAAGCGTTCTGGCATTTGTCCGTCCATTTGATGGCTGCATCTTTATTCAACAGCTTGAATATAGGCTCACAAGTGAACGTTAACTGAGCGATGAACCTGCTGATGTAATTCAACCTACCCAACATGCTCATGACCTCCTTCTTGGTTCTTGGTCGTGGGAGATCCCGAATATATTTTATCTTTGTCGGGTCTAGCTCGATGCCCTGTCGGCTGACTATAAACCCCAGTAATTTCCCAGATGGTACTCCGAAGGCACACTTGGCCGGGTTTAGTTTCAGATCATACAAGTAAGCGTTCGAAGAATTTCCTTAGATGTTGAACATGGTCATTTTGCGTCCTAGATTTAATAATCACATCATCCACGTATACCTCAATCTCCTGATGCATCATGTCGTGGAAAATGGCGGTCATGGCCCTCATATATGTTGCTCCAGCGTTCTTTAGACCGAATGGCATGACTCGGTAACAATAGGTGCCCCAGGGCGTAGTGAAAGTCTTTTCTGCATCCTCTTCATCCATCAATACCTGGTGGTATCCAGCATAGCAATCCACGAAAGACTGTACCTCATGTTTGGCACAATTTTCAACCAGGATATGTATGTTTGGTAGTGGAAAGTTATCTTTAGGGCTTGCTTTATTCAAATCTCGGCAATCGACACATACTCTGACTTTTATGTCCTTTTTAGGCACTGGAATCACATTGGCCAGCCATGTGGTGTATTGGACCACCCGGATCACTCCCGCTTTTAATTGTTTAGTGACCTCTTCTTTGATTCTGTCACTCATGTCTGTTTTAAATTTCCTCTGCTTTTGTTGGACAGGTGGATAAACGGGGTAGGTTGGCAATTTGTGTACCACCAAATCCACACTTAGTCCGGGCATGCCATCGTAGGACCAAGAAAACACGTCTTTGAATTCGAATAAAAGTTGAATCAGAGCGTCCCTAGTTCTTTCATTAGTGCACGCTTATCATGGTTTCTCGAACCTCTTCTGCATTACCCAAGTTGACGGGTTATGTTTCGTTTAAGTTCGACTTAGGCTTATTCTCGAATTGTTCTAATTCTCGATTTATTTCCCTAAAAGCCTCTTCTTCGTCATATTCCAGTTCTTGACTCATTATTTCGAGGTTAGCCAGCGTATTAAGATCAGAGCATGAAGTCCGCAAGCATGTCATGTTATTTAAAGCCGCATTAGGACTGAAAATAAAAAAATATAGGCAAAAATCAGAAAGAATAATAGACTATGAAATTTTGATTTTCATTTCATTGAATTTGAACATAGGAGGGTTTACATTGGAATCCAAAAAGGCAGTAAATTAAAAAACACTTGAGTTACCCCTGAAATAACTCATAGTGCAGGAAAGATGGCAAAACTGAACTACCGGGTCTCCCGCCTGACGGGGAATGGAGTAGCCTTCCAATTCTGCAACTTGGCGTTTGGGCCCATGTATTGCACCTCAGCGGTGCTTGAGCCTTCTCCCAACTGGACCATGTTAGTTTCATACAACATCTGTTTCATGGCCTCACAGATTCCCTCGATTTCTTCGGCCGTAAATGCCTCTTCTTCTTCTTCTTCTTTGATATATTGCGGTTCGATGAAAGTCTCAGTAATATGTGGGACCGGCTGAGGTAGGTCCCATCCATTGCTTTTATGGGCGTCGTCCCACTTACCATCTTCATCTGAGGCTTGGAAGCCTATGCCGAAGAATTTTTTAGTGGCAGGTAGAGAGATCGGTTCAGTGATACCTTGCAAAGACACCCCAAGCCCCTTTCCGGGTCTGTATCCATGTCTAATCATGTCGGTAGCGACCATGATTGACGCATTCGATAGGCAGGTTTGTGGGCACGGAGCACCTTCTTCATGCTGGTCGGCCGGCATAATTTCAAACGTTTGATAGACAATGTGCTCACTCCCCTCTCTGGCTTCAAGACAAGGGATCGAGGGGTCTCTGTAGATTGACTACTCGTCCTCCCCGTGGACCACTATCTCCTGGTTTTCATATTCGAATTTGACCATTTGATGGAGAGTAGAGGGTACTGCTCCAGCGGCATGAATCCACGGTCTACCTAGCAAGAAATTCTATGAGGTATCCATATCTAGGATTTGGAAGGTTACAGTGAAGTCCACATGGCCGATCGTCATAACTATGTCTATTTCGCCAATGGTGTCTCTTTTGATCCCATCGAAGGCACAGACACAGACATTATTCGGCCTGATTCTCTCAGTGTTGATTCCCATTCCTTGTAATGTGGATAAAGGGAAAATATCTACCCCGGAACTTCCATCAAGCATAACTCTTTTCACATAATATCCCTCACTTTTAACTGTTAAGTGTAAGGCTTTGTTGTGAGCGGCTCCCTCGGGCGGTATATCATCCCGGCTAAAAGCAATTTTGTTTACTGCAAAGAAACGCTCGACCATTCTTTCCAATTGTTCGACTGAGGTCTCTGCCAGCACATACGCTTCATTCAGCGTTTTCAAGAGTATTTTCTGATGCTCGCTCGAGCCCATCAACAAGGATAAGAGTGATACTTGATCAGGGGTTTTCCTGAGTTCCTCAATTGTGGCGTATTCAGTCATGTTCATCTTCTTAAAGAATTCTTCAGCCTCCTCGGCGGTGATGGTCCTTTTAAGAGGAAAGCGTTTATGCTTATTTTTTTCCAGCTCTTTTAGATTGAGGTATCCCTCAGAGGAGTTTGCTTCGATTGCTTCCCCTGTGATCTCTTTTCCTTTGTATGTTACTACCGTCTTGTTGTAGTTCCAAGGGACGGTAGTAGTATTTTTTATGGGAGCTTGCGGCGCGCGGCTAATAACCACGGGCTCGTTCAGCCTGGGTGAAATTATTTGCCCCCGCTCCACGTATGTCCCCTTTGGTACATACATTGTCGGGTCGTTTGTCACGGCTCTGTTGAATTGTAACCTTCTAGGCGGGCTCAACATACCTTGTTCCTTCTTGGGTGCCCTGGGGACGTAACGTCTTTAGAAGGTCCCATCTTTATCTTGGCTTCAGCTTTCCCTGTAGCTTGAGGAACGGGATTACTCTTTTTTATTTCCTTGGATGGCTTGGGTGCCGCCTTAGGCTTTTTCTCCGCATCTGCAATGGCAATGATAGCCTTCAAAGCTGGATCAAAATCTTGGTCCTCGCAGATCATGCCTATAACAGGCCCATTGTTATGGGCGGGTAGTGGATTGTTAGTCACATTGGGAGCTTTTTCATCCCTTAACACTACCTTCTTTTGCTCTATAAGAGTCTCCACAACCCGCTTGAGAGTCCAACAATCTTCTGTGTCGTGCCCCTCTACTCCGGAATGATAGGCACAGTTGTTACCCCGTCTGTATGACGACGATTGTGGATTTTGCCTGTTCGGAGGTACAGGCTGCAGAAGCCCCATCTGGACCAATTTTGGGAAGAGACTTGAATATGGCTCACCGATGGGAGTGAAATTGAGTCTCCTTGGTGGCTCACGGGGGTAAGCATTGTGCGGGTAGTTGTTTTGAGGAGGGCGTGGATTGTATGGAGCTGGGTGAGGATGGTTATTTCTTGGGAACAGAGCTCTGTTCTGGTTGTATTGTTGCTGCGGCCGGAGATGCGGTTGAGCATTCATTACTTCATATGGAAAAAGAGATGTAGGGTAAGCTGCGTTTTGGTGGGGGTAGTAGTGTTGGGAGGTTTTGGGGAATGGACCTGAGTGTTGCCGAGGACCCCTGACATCGAAAACCATCATGGCCCCTTCTTCCTTCTTCTTTCTGTTGGCTGCACTCCCAGATTCGTTTTGGATGGCCTGGGAAGTTGCTCTTATGGCTGATTGGCTTAGGATGCGACCGGTCTTTAAACCGTTCTCAACCATTTCCCCAATTTTGATTGCTTCTGCAAATGGTTTGCCCATGGCGGACATCATATTTTGGAAGTAATCCGCTTCTTGTGCTTGCAAAAAAACACTGACCATTTCGACCTCATCCATCGGAGGTTTGACCCTGGATGCCTGCTCGCGCCACTTAATAGCGTACTCTCTGAATTTTTCGAGGACTTCTTTTTGAGGTTGGATAGAGAGTTTCTATCGGGAGCGATGTCCACGTTGTATTGGAATTGTCGAACAAAGTCCCGGGCTAGGTCATCCCACACGTGCCAGCGGGATATATCCTCGTCCATGTACCATTCTGATGCAATCCCTGTTAAGCTCTCTCCGAAATATGCCATGAGAAGTTCCTCTTTCCCACCTGCTCCTCGGAGTTGGTTGCAATACCTTTTTAGATGAGCTATGGGGTCCCCATGACCATCATATTTTTCGAATTTGGGGGTTTTGAACCCGAGAGGCAAGTGGACGTGCGGGAACATGCACAAATCGGCGTAGGAGACGCTTTTCTGCCTGCTCAGCCCCATGTATGTTCTTGAGGCTCTGCTCGATACTCTTCATTTTCCGAGCCATTTCTTCGTGCTCGGGGCTTTTCTTATCTCGTCCCAAAGTAACTTCATATTGAGGTTGTTGGGTGTATGAATCAGGAGGGACATGAGTGGCATCCAGAAATGATGGCGTTTGGAATGTAAACACCGGTGGCTCAAAGATGGGCCCGGTGATAGTTGGTGGAGCCGTGGCGGAGCTCGGTGGTGCAGTAAAGATGTTGGATGATGCATCGGAGAACAAGACCTGGGGGCGAACCTCAGAAGGTCTTCCGGCAAAGTGAGCCGACATAGTTGGGTATCCGAACGGCGTGACCGGGTAACTTATAAGGATGTTAGAAGTTCCGGCTGTCCTGGGGATTATCTCGGGGAAACCCGGGATGGAACTGGTCGGTTCCCTACCATTAGACCATGCGTCCCACATTTCTAGCATGCGACAACGCAGGATCCTATTCTCTTCAGCTATGGCTGACTCAGACGTTGGGATGACTGGATTCGGGTCCTCCACCGAAGAGTTGACGATTGATAAGTGGCTTTCGGCTGTCATTTCTATGCTTCCCTTTGATCTAGTGAAGTAGGGATGGGGAGCCAGGTTACCGCAAAACCAACCACCCTAGAAAAACACCTTTAAGAGTGAACCAACGAAACGTTAGGTCGGAATATTTTATCACATAGGGAAATCGCACGTTTGGGGTATGCAATGCACCTAGGCAATTAAACGCTCTCTATATGTTTTGAAATGGTTGTGTGTCTCATCCCGACTTTATTTTCTCGGATTTGAACTTTCCTTTATTTTTATCTTATTGTCATCATTTTGCCTTTCTCTACCACTCTTTTCTTTCTTTCATTGTATTATTTTTTGCTCTTTTATTTCTCACTCACTTTAACTTCTTGAGATTATGATCGAATCCTATGTGGATTGCCTACGTATCATGGCGCTGAGTGAATCAGATCATCACGTAGTTCAAAGGATAAATCTGAAGGAAAGAAATAAACATTTTTTTGAAACTTTCATTCATTGGATAAAATACTTTCAATTTCATGAGAAACTTCAGTACATTTTGAAACTTTAAACACTATAAAAGACTTAAAACACACTTTCTTGGAAATGTAAAAACTACAGTGGACTTGGACAGTACTACAGCAGGAAAATACAGACTCGAGAAATATCAAAAATACATCAGTGCTTCCATTGCTTCAGGCACCCGTGGGGCATCGTTCGGCCTTGCCACGGGCCTGCGTGCTATATCTTGTTGGAGGCGGTAGAGGTCGTCCGTTATCTTGTGGACGAAGATCATTACTGCTGAGAAGAAGGTGGTCCGAGTCATGTTTTCACATTCCTGGCATTTGGTGACAATGTAATCAGCTATGTCCCGGATCCTTTGTCTGATGATACCTTTCTCCTGAAGTAGACGCCCGATCTGCTGAGATCTTTCCTCTAAAGCCTGGGCGTCTTTGTGAGTCTTCTTTTGCCATTGTCGCAATTCTTCTTCCAACTGGCTATCATGTCATAACACTGTTCTCTTTCTGCCTTAAACCTTTGTGCTTGTTTGGCCATCTCGTTTTCAAAGGTGGCCGTTCTTTCTTTCAAACCCATAACTTCTTGGTCATGCTTTCTCTTCAATTTTTGCACGAATTCTTCCCTTTCTTCTGCATTCCTTTCCAACTTTGCTCGAGCTCGGGTCAAATCTTCCTCGGCTCTGTCCAAGTCATCCCCATAGCTACACAACTTTTGCCTGAGACTGGTGACAAGTCTTTCGTCGACTTTACTTCTTTCGGGGTTTTCAATGGCTATCCTTATTTTCTGGATTTGAGCTCTGAGGGTTTCATTTTCTTTGTTCATCCTGTTTCTTTCCCCTTCGGCTGCAGTAGTTTGTAAAGTGTTTTCAAATTTGAGCTCTCGGATCTGGGCCTCTAGTTTACTTATTGTGGCCCGGTAGTTGTTTTCCTTTTCTAGCCAACCCCAATGTTCTTGTGTTTGCTCAGTAAAATGCTGTACGTGAGGTCTTTTCGCAAGTCACTCTGGTTCTTGGTGCTCTCGGCCTCTTCTACCATACCAAGAAATATAGTCTGGCTCTACTTCCCCTTGAGATAAGTTTCTCACCCGAGTCTGAGGCTCTAAGAATCTGCACTGGTTCCAAATCTGACGGACCCTGTTTTCCGGAAATGTAGCTCTCGGACACAACTCAATGGCTTGTTGGCTTAAGTCCTCATCATGTGGAATGCCTTGTTGTCTACCCAATTTCTGTAAGACCCGATGTGGGTCATATGGCTGGATACTCTGCAGACCTATTAACAAAAGATAGCACACTTCAGTGGACATATTGATAACCTCGCCGACGGGGAGCCATCCGAAGGTCCACTTGATTCGGTTGGCGGTCAATGAACTCAGATTTGAGTGCCAAGCTTCTGTTCCCTCAGGAAATTTGTGGCCTTCTACCCGAGCACTGTGTTCTTCAATACAATTCAGACCGGTTAAACCACAATTCATGTAACCTGGGCGGTGACAGAGGTGCTCGATCATCCAAATCTGTAGGAGCAGGTTGCACCCTTCAAAGAACTTTCCCCTGACTGACAAATTGTCAGGGTCCGGTAAATTTCGTCTAAGATCATTGGTATAAAAGTGCCATTGTTCTTTTTTGTCATGAAACCCGCCATCCCTACCAGTCCGATGTCTATCAGTCCGTCACCTCGGGGGCAGATTAAAGTGCCCAGGAATGCTACCACAAAATCTAACCCTCTGCGGGCTTCCCATTTAGCCTGGTTCTTGTGGTGAGTCAGACCAGTATTTTCAGCTTCATAGCCCCGAGGATCTCCATACCGTTTGTACAGAAAATAGAAAGTGCAGAACCCTTCAGCCAGGTGTGAGTCTTGAGTGTCACGACTAATGTTCAAAAGATCCAAGAACTTGTGTGGAGTTACCGCCCTGGGTGCCACCGGATACCGACTTCTAAGATTGTCACTGAGACCAGCATACCCCGCTATTTCCTCTAGCGTGGGTGTCAACTCAAAGTCTGAAAAGTGGAACACGTTGTGGGCAGGGTCCCAAAATGACACTAAAGCTTCGACGATATCCAACCTCGGCTTGATTTTTAGAAGGCCAGTGAGTCCGCCCAAAGCTTTTACGGCAGACTTTCTACTAACTTCTCCCAGGTCGCTCCACCACATATAGAGTCCCACGGGAATTTCCTCGACAGCCCTAAAGGGAGTGTTTTCAACCGTATTCATCCTGCACATTTGTTTGAATGTTTTGATTAAGAAAACGAAGTCAAACAAGGTTTTGACTGAAAACGTGTCATTTTTGCAAAAGTTTTGTAATTTTAAAAAAAGAAATGGACCGTCTTTGCGAATACGACCCCTCAATACTTAGGGTAGGAAGCTTTTAGGGTTGTGCTCGCTAATTGGGCCAAATTTTTTCCGAAAAGACTATAAGTGACTATTTTTACAAAAATAGCCTTCCAGCGTCCCGTTGGGACAATTGGCTATTTTAGGCAAGAACAACATCACCTAATTTTGCGACCGTGTTTTCTGTCTTGGTTTTGAAAATAGGTTGGACCCGATGAGGGTTGCCTACATATCTCACATCTGGTGAGAATCAAACAATGTGTAGTTCGGGAAATCTCGACACAATTTTGAAAAAATATGCACAGACTTACTTTATAGTATTTTCATAAATTTTGGCAGAGTTTCGGGATGATCTCGAATATCGGGTTTTTCAAAAATCGGCTAAATCTCCTATTCTATTCCTCTCTTGGTTTTTCTGTCATCTCTTTTTCTTTTCTTCCCTTTTGTTGTTTATTTCATTTTTTATAGTCGGTCAACAAACAAACCATAACAAAAATGTTGTACACATAGCAAGTAGGATGCACTAGGATAGTCTTTCATTTTGGGTTCACCTGTCCTAGACGGACCCAACCCCTGTGTTGAGTCCCCCTAAGTCAAATGCACGTGATGCAAGTAAACGTTCCTATTAAGGATCCGGCATGAGGCTATGTCATACTAGGTTTATACCCTGGGGTTTTGTTCTAGACAAGGCTTACCCGAGCGGACAGCTCGAGCCGAGGTCGGGGCAGCGTACCGGGAATACAGAAGCTTCACCGGCTTTGCAACTTGTCCGTACCTCGTTCTAAAATTTGGATGACTCTAACAGAAAAGAAGTCACACGAAGTGCACACTTCCCAGATGATTTAGAAGACTCAGAGAGAAGAAGGGTTTCGACACAGTTTTATACGCAATTCAAATAATATCAAAGCGGTAAATGAGGCAATAAGCACATCAAGTTTAAACACGTAAAATCATATAACGAAAGCCAAAATATAACAGTTTATTCTAAGCTCGAATTCTTGAACCCTAAACCAGAGATTCTGGGTTCAACTCCCCAGCAGAGTCGCCAGAGCTGTCACACCTCCTTTTTCACTACCCCCCGAGATTAATGAAGGGTAATAAGGGAATTTTTCCAATTAAAGTGACATTATTCGATTTTGGGATTTATTATTATTTCATAGTCGCCACCCGGATTTTTGACGATGCTTCGAGACACCGTTTTGTTTTGAAAATCCCAAACCGAGGAAATTTAGACTCTGTTTTAAGTTGTCTGCGACCAAAAATCCGAGTAAGGAATTCTGTTAACCCGGGAGAAGGTGTTAGGCATTCCCGAGTTCTGTGGTTCTAGCACAGTCGCTTAACTAGTATTATTTGGCCTAAGTTATCTGATTATTTACATGTTTTAACCTATATTTTTTAAAAAAACTCTTTGAAATATAGCCGCTTTTGATAGTATGGATTGATCTTGAAAAACAAGTCACGAAAACGTGCACTTGTTATGCTTTTGGACGTATTACAATTACGCCACATGAAATGCACCCGTAGTCGCAACACGTGATTTTATTATAGTTTGAAGTTGGAAACGGGGACATGAGTTGTCGCACCCGAGTGTAGGTTATGTAGTCATGATTTTTATCCTGACGGTTTTATAATGCCCATTGGAGGCGATATTCGATCATTCTTTATGTTTTCTATTTTTGAAAGAGCGTTTTGGTTTTAAGGTCGATTAGGACGTTTATGGATTTATCTTATACAAGTCACGATGGCGTGCACTTGTTGTTTCTGAGCGCACGGCAAACACATCACATGAAATGCACCCGTGGTTGCCATGTACATTTATTAGTTGTCTGGAGTTAAGGGTCGGGGGCATGAGTTGCCACTCTCGAGTGTAGTTTAAGATAATTTTGAGGTAATATTTGATTTTTTATCAAATTTCGAACTAAAGGTATCATTCTACCTAAAGGGTTGCCTAAAATGATATTCATTAGCCTAAACGGTAGCATATTTCGGGCTATGGCCATATTTTAGCCCAATAGTTATTTTAAACCCCTTTCATCGATCCTAATTCTGGCTATTTGTGAAAGATGTGCAGCTATATAATCTAGGTTTAAAGCATGCTAATGACAACAGGTATGCAGAAGAATTTGAAACAAGGTTACTGATTTACAAGTTCTAAACATCAATCTCGTATTCACGAATTTTCTAGGCACATTCAGCTAGGTTAGAATATTGGACTAAACGATTTTATTAGTTGCAGATAGCATAAATACATGCTGCTTATTTTCATAATACATATATTGGGTGTTACAGGGGAAATTCATATTACTACCTAACGAGAATTTTTTCGGGATTGATGGAAACGCTTTCGAACAACAAATCTATGTTTACACATTTCGAAATTCCAGAAGAAAGTGAATTAAACCATTTTTAAATAGATCACAATGGATTTCGAGGAAAAAAGAAAACTGTATTAGGCCATTTTAGCAGATTAGACCAGTTTGGAAAACTTCATATTAGTAAGAAAAAAGGGAAATAACGCTGAATACTAATTGAGAATATCCAATCCTTATTTACAAACCGTAAAGTCCGCAAGGACAATTACACTATTACATGGCTATTTACTATGAAATACAATCTCCTAAAAGAAACAGAAAAAGAAATAACAGTACAACATAAAACATCAGTTGCTGCTCCTGTGCAAGCTAGCAACACTCAAACTTGCATTTTATCACTGATTTTAGAACTAGATAACATGAATTCCTATGTACACTTTGAGGAATGAATCTGACCATTATAGGGGTCAGGTTTGATTCCTTTAGCGATGTTTCAACAACAGTATTTGAATCTAAATAGGTGTGGCCTGGGCTATCAAGACCAACATTTAAGCACTTTCATAGGATGAATCTGACCATTATAGGGGTCAGGTTTGATTCCTTTAGCGATGTTTCAACAACAGTATTTGAATCTAAATAGGTGTGGCCTGGGCTATCAAGACCAACATTTAAGCACTTTCATAGGATGAATCTGACCATTAGAAGGTCAGATTCATCTACCCTCGTGCAGATTCTCGTGATAGAGACTGAAAACAAGCATAAAGCAAATATTCAACTCATTCTTATTGATACTTAACAACACAACATTCATATACTCATAGTCTAAAATTAATAGGAATCAAGTAGTACTAGACAGGTACCACAAAACAGTTCAGAATTCAGATTTTTACACAAACAGAGAGAAAGGAACTTTAGCTATAAATACAGATTTGCACAGCAACAAGAATAGAAGTTCAGATCTAGAAATTTCACTTAGAGTAAGCTGTTACATACCTTTTTCAAGAGAAAACAAATAGAAGTCCTGACCAAATAAAGGTCAGGTAAGTATGAAAACAACAAGAGATGAGAGAAAACCCAGCAACAACAGACAGCAAACCAAGACCAGGAAAACCCAATGAGAATTAACCCAGGAAATTCGAGTGTAGACACTTAGAATTATCAGAATCAGGGTACCCAAGAAGAACAAAAATCTGATAATCAAAGCAGTGTATTGATAGGTTTTCTTCAAATGAGATAACCATATTTCTTTTCTCCTTTTGTTTCTCTACTGATTTTTTGAAAAAAAACTTTCCTTTATGAGCAGCAGCTGCTGCTATGATTTTGTGTGTGTGTAGAGCCCTTTTTTTTTTAGGTCCAAAATGTGTAAAAAAAAAAAAAAGAAGATCCCAAGGCTGCTGAATATCCTAGTCTATTTATAGGGAGATTTTGGGGTAGCATCTTTTTTGGAATATACCTTATCTAATAGGCTGAAATAGTACAGGTACAGCTGTCCATCCTTATCCTTTGGGACAACTTCCTTCATTCTAGAAGATTCCAGCCTTTATAATTACTATTCTACCCCCAAAAAATCTGATTTCCTAGCTCTAGAAGGTTCTTGGGTTGTTACACCCAAGACTCCCTCAACTAAAGTACTAAATTACCCCTCTAGGTTCCTAGAATTACCCTTAGGATTACCCTTTAAGGTCAATCAAGGTTATTTATTAACTTGGGTTAACTAGTAGGGTAAAGAAGTTGAAATTGATTCAATCATTAACTAAAATTAAGCTTAGGTGAATTATTTGTTCTTAAACTTAGTTAATTTGTCTTAACTAGTTATCTAAGACTTAATTGGTTGAAGGTGCTTAATTACTAACTAATTTCAGACTTTGTTTAGGCTTTTAGGTTAATTAGTGGAAATTATCTAGGTTATTAGACTTAGTCAATTTTCTTTCATTAAGGTCTGTTTTAGTTTCTACTTGAACCTAGGTGGGGGTTAGTTTGTTTAGGTTAATTGAAAAATGCCAATCTAAACTAAGAGTTGAAATTATGTTAAGCTATGATTAGTTGGAAGTTAACACCTAATTGTGATTAATAACATAGGCAGCAGAATCATAGGCTAAGTAAAACCAAACCCAATAATATACGAGCAAGTCACACATAAAGGCTATCACACTATTTTATGAGAAACAATGACAGTGATTAAAACATGAATTCGTGGATTTAATGACTCGAGTAAGAAAACTAATCACTCATAATTGAACCTTGATAGAGAAGAAACAAACAGAACAAATTAACAAAGAATCCTCAGAGAAATCCTCACATAAGCATGACTGCTAGCATATATAGGAACGAGCCATAAGATCTAGACTAATTAAGACGAAATAACAATGACATGGACGGAAATAAAGACGGATTGACAACAGATAATAGGTTAAACAGCAACCTAGCATGGATTGAAACATGGTTATAATTCTGTTTTACGAAAAGGAAGAGCAAGGAAAGAAAATAAAGGGCAAAAGAAAGATTAATAAGCAAAGAGAGAGAGAGAGAGAGGGAGGTACCAGTAAGAGTTTGGAGGAATTCCGGTAACCTGCCGGAACTTGGTCGGACTCCGGTGACCCTCGATAGTGACCTTTACTCACATGAATCGACAGATCTCGTCAAAAGCCATCGACTCATGTGAGTTTGAGTCACAGAGCCGCTTGGGTTGTCATTGGCATGATTTAGGGTTTCGTCAGCTTCTAGATTTGGAATTACTCACAAACGGATGATGGTCTGGGGAAATCAATGTTGGGACGGGGTTGAGGAGAGGAAGGAGATCCTCTGGTAGAATTTTGAGGTCGATTGGTGATGCTCCGCCGCCGCCGGCGATTTCAGGCCGGCGGAGCTAGGGCGGAGGAGCAACGGAGACGGTGAGGGTTGAGAGAGAAGAGAGAAGGGGTGTTAGGCTTTAGGTTCAATGGGGGTGGGGGGATAACGTTCAGACATATTTATTTAAATAGGATGTTGAGTTCCCAGCCGTTGGATCAAACTAGATCAACGGATGTGATGAATTCCCCAATTAAACTGGGTCGTTTGGACAGGGCTGGGGTTTTGGACCGGGTATTTGGGTCGTTGGTGGGTCTGGGCTGGAGCGTGTGCAGAGAAAGGTTTGGGCCTGGGTGATTTTGTCCCAGGTCCTAATTAGTACTCTTTCTTAATTCAACTTAACTAACTAAATAGTTCTAATTAAATTGTAAAGAAAAATAGTAGCTAATTTTAATTTAATCTCATCTAATTATAAATTAATAGATAAACTAATCATGAGTGACACTATTTAATTTGATACTCCTAATAAATTTCGTAATTTGTTGGAAAGGATGATTAAATTAAGCGATTATCACTTAAATGCCAAATAACCATATTTCATTATTATTTATTTTAATTAATTACAAATAATAATTATGTAATTTTCTGATAACAATGATTAAAGTTATGCGCTTAATTATGCAACTTTGAAGGATCATGCAAGCAAAAACAAATCACAAATAACACTTAAAATTCAACAAAAATTGTGAAATTAATTTATTTCATTGAAGTTTGTAGGGGTATATGGTGGGTGAAAAATCACGTGCTCACAGTTATCACTATCAAGAATAATAGGTGGGGAAGGACGGGTAACATGTCTACGTCGGGGAGCCGGGGGAGTAGTAGTAGCTTACCTACTAGATTCACCAATTTTAAATTTACCCTTACCACCAAACATTTTTTCAAAGAAAAGTCCATATTAATTATAAGGAAAACAAATTAAACAAACAAAACTATAATATTAAAACTTAAGAGTTGGAACGAGTTTACCGAATTGACGAACAACTTCTTGAAATTGTATAATGTTGAAGACTTGAATACTTCAATTCACCAACTTCACAATTTTTCACAATTTGCAATAATAAAGTAAGCAATAATAGAAGAAAATTAGAGAGAGATTGATAATTTTGTGAGTAAAAATGAAAGAATGAGGGGGTATTTATAGTTGAGAAAATGAAAAAAGTGTAATTATAAAAAGTTTAGGGGCCAAATGACTATTTTTTAAACAAGCCAAACGGCTATTTTAAGGGGCCAACGGCTAGAATTTAAAATTCTGACCGTTGGCCATTTTTTAAACATTTTTTTTTAAAATTTTCGACCGGTGGGTCCGCGTCCAAAATTAAAACCAGCCCCACGGGCCTTAAACCCCACAGCCCGGGCCCCACGTGCCGACCCATTTAGCCCTGCCGGTCCGGGTCGGGCCCGCCCACCTGCCGGCCTTAGGCATACATTTGGGGTACTCCCAACAGTATCCATCTACTGAATTGGACAGTGAAAGGTATTTTTGAAGCATATGAAAGTCCATCACTCTTTGTAGACTCTTTCTCATCACAGGATAGTCCTGCGGAGAAAAAAAGAAAGAAGAGATGTTTGAATTCCACGACAGAAAAATCCCATGATGATTCACGAGTATGAAATCGCATTATATACTATAACACGCCTTCTCTTTGAGCGCCCTAAACAATGCTCTATATTTTCTAGCAAAATCTTATGCAGCTTTAGATTCATGGTAGAGATCATAAAGCAAACCATATCTATTTCAGATTGATTACTTTTTTTTTTGTTGCTTGAAGTGGTACAAAGATAGATTATTATTTTTATAATATAAAAGAATAAAATTAAAAGTTTTTTCCTGCATTGAAGATTTTTTGGTAGAAAGAAATTCATTTGATGAAAAAATAACTTATTTCTATCTGAAGCTTCAGACTATAGAAGGGAATACATATAGCAATTGGAAGGCGAAATCTTAAACTAAATAAATTCTCATACTTACAAAATAATCTATTAGTTGAATCATGATTTTCCTTCAGTATCTTACTAACTCTGTGTTGATACCACAACAAACCAAAATGCAACTCACGACATAAACCTTAAATTTTCGAACTGCTAATCGGACCAATATAATTAAAGTAACCCGAAAGCATATCAATATTCATACAGGGTAGTACAACAAACACTTCCGACTTTATATGATGTCTCATGGAGGATAAAACTTCTATAAATGGAGTAGGGCACTAATTTGGATATGTTTAAGTGTTGAGTAGGTTCTTACAAATTACACAAGGTAAGTGAAAAGTATAAGATATAGTTTAAGAGTGGTAAACTGAAAAGAGACCGAAAAAATAGTCTAGCCTTAAAACATAAAAAAAATACAGAAAATTATTAAGTAAACTTATTTCAACTGCTATGATTATTGGTTCCTTGTCATTGACACTTCTTAGTCTATAAATAAATTTTTACCGAGTTTGCTACTAATAGCGCTGCCTTGTATGCTTATAAAGGCGACAGAGGAATACATCAATACGTCCAAGAAAGAAGTGGAGGTTGTCTTGTTTCTCTTATGCGATTATCCAACTTTTGGTTATTGGAGGTTGTATTCAAGCAGATCAACAATAGTTGGTATTTGTTATTGCGTTGTAATTTCAAGCTCTTACTTATCTAAAAAACTTGTCTAATTAAATTAATTACCAATTTAAATGAGATAGAAGCCTAGGCAAATGTACACATAATCACGATTAGACATGATGTTATAACCTTTATTGAATAAAAAGTGGTACTATATAACCACTTTGAAGAATGAAGATGAGTCTTTTATGAAATTAAAAAGACGATGAAATACCACTTGAATCATTGACAATAGAATATTCAAATAGAGGACGTTCTAGATGCCTCACAATGTATTATTTTCATCCCATAATTGATACTTTGATCCTAATAATGCTTGAGGTGAAAGAGCTATTATGACTCACAAATTTTCCGTAAGGAAGTTTTGTTTATTAGTTGTTTATATCTAACACCATATACCAGATAAAGATAATGAAAAGCACATGATTCCTCATTCAAAGCTTACACGACAAAGCAAACATAATTTACATAACTTATGTCATGGTATTACTAATGCGAAGACCATAAATCGCTTAACAGCCACTTCATTCATTCCAATAACACATAGTACAAAATAGTAGTTTTTGTCAATTACGTATAAAGTAATAGTTTATGCATTGATTGTGCTAATAAATAGCACAAACTTACCTTTTAGGTTGGTTGTGCTTGTAACCATAATTCAGAGTTCTTGAAAATAATGACAACAAATAATTTTATTTGTCAATAGTTTATATGTAATAAATGTCATGGGCGGCTTTCCATCCATGCCCCATGACCCCTTGGACGCGCCCCGTGGCG
>ML271249.1:0-34528 GCA_005239495.1 Nicotiana undulata
ATAAATAATAATTAAGCATAAGCTTAGAAATCGGTTTCGCAACTCAATAGTTGCCTAAGTAGGAAATATATCTCCAAAGTTTCAATCCTTTTATTCCAAAACCCGTAAAAGGGTGCATAGTCCGGGGTTTCATACCCTCAGGACAGGATTTCAAGACATTACTTACCTCAAAACAAGCCCGGAATTATTCCGCAACACGCTTTCCTCTCGAATCAACCTCCAAAGGCTCCAAATCTACCAATTTCAGATTTTTATCATCAACATATGCTTAAGGAATAAATTCCAATTGAAAAATATCGAATTTAACTCAAAAATCCGAAACCGGTCAAAACCCGACCCCCGGGCCCGTGTCCTAAAACTCAGAAAGTTCTACAGAAAAATGTTCTTCATCTTCCCACGAGTCCGTACATATAAAGAACACCAAAATCGGAGTCCGTTTGACCCCTCAAATCGNGGGGTTATGGTCTATAATCACCCATAAACGAGTTTTAATAATCAAATTGCTTACCTCTGTGATACCCACTGATTTGTCCTTCAAAAATTGCCCAAAAAGCTTCTCCCCGGTCAAAAATTGGAAGAAAATTCGAACTGCTCGTTATATATTTACTGTTCACGCGTTTTACTGCTCCCAATAGATTCCTTGTGAAATTCTAATTAATTTAGAATTTTGAATCACTCAATTTGACCTTATGATGAAGGAGATATGTAGGTTTTAAGATTTGCAAATAGTGCAGGTTTTTAATACGCTGTAAGGGACAATTTCGTCATTAACCATAAAGATTTGGGCAACCTTGGTAAAATAGCCATAAAATCATCATACGATGTCCTAATTCGACGATTATTTTTGCTACGGGTCCGTAATTACGATACGGATCTAATTCTTCTTTCAAAACAGCAATCGGAGATCATTTGTTCAATATGATATCATTTATGCTTGAAGAAACGACGTCGAAGCATGAGAAAAACGAGCACAACGCAGCAAAACCTATCCGAAACTCACCCGAGCTCCTCGGGACCCCGTACGAACATAATAACAAGTCCCATTACATAACTTGAACTTAGTCGAACATTCGGAACACTCAAAACAACACCAAAACACCAAATTTACATCGGATTCAAGCCTAAGAACTTTGAAATTTTTTAAAATCCACCAAAGATGCCGAAACTATCCAAAACAACTCCGATTGACCTGAAATTTTGCAGACACATCCAAAATGATATTACAAACCTGTTCCAACTGTCGGAATTCCATTCCGACTCCGATGGCCTATTTTCCACTGCCGACCGGAAATCACCAAAAACTAACTTTCGCCAATTCAAACCTAATTCTGCACCGGACATCAAAGAATTATTCTGAACACACTCCTAAGTCCCAAATCGCCTAACAAAGCTATCCGAGCCGTAAAATCCGCATTTCAAGGTTGTTTACCAATAAATCAACTCTCAGTTGACTTTCCCATTTTAAGGCTATTTTTAAAGACTAAGTGACTGAATTCTCATTTAACCATTCCGATTTCAAGCTTATCAACTCTAACACATCAATAATAGAATACTCGGTCTATGATAAGTCAATAACAACAATTATAATGCAGGTTTTACGTAACGACAGACCGGGTTGTTACATTAATTATATTTAATAATATAACAATTAATTTAATTGATTAAAAACTTTTGAATTAGAGGATACAAGCATAAAAATATACCAAATTTCAAGAATAAAATATTTTTATTTATTAAAGAATATTTGAAGAATAATAAGTAAGACATGAATTTAATTATTAAGCTAACAAAGTATTATATGATAGTTCAATAATATTAAATAATAAATAATACAATAACTACAAGAAAAAAAATTGTGTACAAATAATGTGATGAGTAAGACATATTTAACTTTTAGATAAAATAAAGTGATAGTAAGAAGTTTGTTAAAATAATATGATCCATTGTGCTTAAACAAGACAGATTACAACATGATATGTGTAGTATTCTTTAATATTAAAAGCGAAACAAAATGCAAGACTAAAATGAGGGTTATGTTGCTACAAATATAAAAAAAGGTTATGCACTACGATATTTGAACAATAATTTCATATACTACTTCATAATTAATATCTAATTTTTATTTTTTATATTTTAAAATTATTTACACAGAATTCAAACAATCTAGATAACATAATTTGTGTCCGGGTAGTAATACTAGTATGATCTTAAAGGAATACTAAGTTCAAGACTCATAAATCACGTGGCTCAAGACTTTTTGGTCGTATAGATTGTACTGGGTGACTCTGTGTGAGAAGTGCAGCTTCAAAATTCAAATGGATAAGAATGGCGACATGTGTGAAGCCACCAAGATGTGAAAAGACCACTTGTCAGATCCGACCTCTATCCTTTTTTCTTTTTTACCTTTTCCAAAAATACATTCTCCTCAGTAAGCTGACAAAATACTATCTTAAATTGTAGCTATGCCGACTTACAGAGGAGATCGGCGATAGCTTTCTGATACCGGAGATTGATCAATTTGTTTGCTATTACTTTGCTGATGAGGTCATCGATCGTATTCCCCACTAGCTAGGGTCCTTAAAGGGTACGCAACTCCATTTGTTTGGCTGCTTTTTTTTTTAATATTCTGATATATTAGGGTTAGTCTTCACAAAGTTTTTTTAGTATCTGAACCATGGTGTTTTCTATGTGATGTCCGTTTGTTTGATTGCTTTCCCGTGTGCATATTATGTATATATGTGGTTACATAGATTTTTGAAATTTGTGTCATTTGGTGTTATATAATGTTTGAATTAAAGGTTTATGCATTGGTTTTAGATTGATAGGAGTAAGTCAAAAAGATTGAAAATAGAATCATTTGCTTTAGAGGGTGTTGGGATTGGCTTATTTTAAGTATTTATCGGCTTTTAAGCACTTTTTTAGTTTGTGTGGTGTTTGACAATGATAAAAAGTGGTTAAAAACACGTACTTTTAGACATAAAAAGTAGAAAAATAAGCTAAAAGCCAAAAGTTGGGTATTACCAACTTATGACTTTTGGCTTTTAGCTTAAAATCTACTTTTTATAAGCCAATTCAAACACTCTCTTAGGACCCGTTTGGCCTTAGATTTTGCCAAAATAAACTTGGGTTTTATTTGGCAAAAACATGTTTGGCCATAAATTTTGCCTAACTCCCAAATCCCAAATCCAGCTCAATAGCTGGTTTTGGGCCAAATCGCCACAATACACATGTTTTTCCAAAATAAATTTCGGAAATATGTTTTGAAAACGTATGTCCAAACACATTTTCATCTTCAAGCCAAACTTCATCCAAAACAAATTTTTCAAAACAAATTTGGGAATCTATGGCCAAACGCTATCTTAATATACTCCCAATGGTCATTAGATGATCGTTTTAAGGATTCACTAATTACACTAGTAGTCTCAAAAGAAAGAATCAACTCTAAAGTTTGGATACAAAATAAAAATTGGGAAAATCTGATAGAGGAACCGTGGTAGTAGTGGCCAAAGAATAGGCTTACGATTAAAAGAGTAAAGAAAGGAGATCAGAGACTGAACTAAAACCGCGGCCATAGGACCAATGGACTGGCTGTGGCTGCGGTCGAGAGTTTCAAGGGAGAATCGCGGTCACAAGCCCCAATATTGCGATAGCTACAAGTAGGGCTTTGGGCACATGCCATGATTGCGTCCCACCAGCTAAATCTTTAGGAATGTATCCCCTAGTTATTCTAAAGTATTTCATACTTGTTCCAAACTCTTAGAAATCAAGAATAACTCAGGTTCCCAAGTCGGAGAGAATTTTAGATTACGCATTTTTCTAGGGGAAGTACGAGAGTTAGACATTGTATTTCCCTTAAGAATCGTTACTCTTTCACTAGTTTTGTTTGGAATTAGTTGCTATTATTCATGAATATTGATTTTCGTGTAAGATAAAATTTGTTTTCGATACTATAGACTTAAGCTATTTATGCTACTATTATTTAACTACATTATACATTAATATTGAATTTAAGGTTTAATGTTGAATATGAGCTAAAGGGTGCTTACCAACCAAACCAGGCTTTGCTCTAACCTCCCTGATATCTTTTATCATTTATGTCACGCCCCGAACCTAGGGGGCGAGACCGACACCCAGTGCCTCACCTATCCTTGTGTGCCAACTTGCGACTAAGGGACTCTCAACATATAATTTCATACTTCGGCCATGGGCCACATTGCAAGACAATTTGCGAACACTGACTAAACATCAATATAAAGTTGGGCCGACAAGGCCGACATAACTAGTACAACTGGCTAACCAACAAAATATACATACAAGGCTTACAAGCCCAACATACTGCACTAAATGACAGGATATGTCTACAAGCCTCTATTGATGGATGTACTGAGGACGCGGAGCTTACTGATCAAGCTGAACTCGGGCAACACCTACTGAGGAGGTCTACTCGTCTGTCTGTCTGAACCTGCACACATGAAATGCAGCGTCCTCGGCAAAAAAGACGACAGTATGAAATAATGTACCGAGTATGTAAGGCAACAAAATAACTTAAAGCTGAAACTGAACTGATAATATAATAACTGAAAGTAACTGGGAGTCAAAGATTATCTGAAGATATTCTTACCTGCTGATATTGACTCAACTCTCTCAATATAGTAAGTAAAATAATTGTCCGGCCTTATAGGGCTCGGTATATATATAACTGCTCTGCCGTAGTAGGCTCGCTCATAGGCGCTCGGCCACAGTAGGCTCGGTATATAACTTCCATCTGATCAGAGGTTGCCCAATAAGGGCCCGCCCATAGTGTATATATATATATATAGAGAGAACCTCCTCTCTCTTGACTAGAAGAAGGCAATAGACAATTGAATATAAAGTCCCGATAAGGGAAAATACCGTAATTTATGAGACCTAGGATAATGCACATAAGTTCAGGAATACGAACTTCTCTTTATGCCTCGTTATCAAACTCATGTAGTCACGAGATCATGCCAAAATGAAGGAAGACTTAGCCTTAACATACCTGAGCCGATTCTCTTGACAATCTTTCTAACACACGCCAATCGCGACGAAATACGTAACGACGAATCGAAGTAGGGGAAAATCCGTATGATATTCTTGAGAAGGATTTTACCGTACTCCCTTAGAATCGCAAAATCCCGTTGCTATAGCATTACGTAGTCTCGTATGATTTTTGTAGCACAATCATGTTGCTTAACATCTAATCTTTTCATGAATGAGTTGTTGAAGCATTCTTTGAACTTTTGTAGAGATTCCATAATGAATTAAAGAGGTTCTTTTAATATTTGGGTGTGGCCCCCCTCGAATAATGACTAAGCCACAAAATCTTGTAATTGTGACACAAAGTTATGACTTAAGAGTCATTTAACTAAGGCTTCTTGGCGGCCACGTTTTGGGGTTCAAGTTTATCCAAAATATCTTAATTAATTGCTAATCTATCCCCCAAAAATCCACAATTAACCAAATATCCACATAATTAAGAATTATCTATGGACTAGTGCCATAAAGGTACCACATGACCATAATAATAAGATGTACAAAGTGTGTTAAAGTGAGTATTATTTTAAGTAATTTAGATAATTCCTAATTATGTGGATAATTGGATAGTTATTGGTTAATGGGGAATTAACAAATTAATTGAGAATTAAGTGGATAATTATTGGATGAAGATTAACCCCCAACGTGGCAGCCATATAAGATCAACTAAGTGACTCTTAAAATCACAAACATTATATAACACCAAATGACACAAATTCTAAAAATCTATGTAAACACATAAATACATAATATGCATTTTAAGAGAGAGATTGAGTTCTTTATGGGTCGTGACAATGTTGGTACTAGAGCTCTAGGTTATTCTTCGACGAATAGAGCACATGTCAGTATGCAGTCAAATCTCAATTATGGTTGTATAACCGACTATTTCCATAATTATGATACTGTGAAGGTGTGATAGATCATCTCTCCCCTTTCTTTCTTGTTTCTCCACGTGTGGCGATTAGTGTTAACTATATGAATGAAACACACTTTTTTTTGAAAATTAGATGGCTTCAAGTCGATCTTCTAATGGCGTACTGCGATAGGGTTCCAGGAGGCACCGGATACATCATCAAGTAGGTAGATGTCTTCCTAGCTTGGGGAAGAGATAGAAGTTCATAGACGGGCCAGTGTAAGGCTTGTGGTGCCAACATTAGAGTTCACTGTACCAGCAAGAGATGTGAAAGGAAGCTTGGTCTTGAAATGAGTGCTAGCCCCCATTTACCATTTATGAGGGTGTTACCGCGAGACGCTTACATCTAGAGAGCTTGAAGGACAAAATGGGTAGGCAAGTGAAGGCTAATCAATGCACTTAGACTACTAGGAACATAGATTTATCCTTAATAGCATTAGTACATTTGAAACCATCGAAGTTAAAGGGTTACGTTTAGAGGATTCTCATGTTATTGTGTAAGATACTCAAAGGCATTACGAGCTCTAGGATGTTTCGATGAGGTCCGTGAAGCTAACGCCATATTGACCCGGAACATGGAGTAAATTATAATGTTATGAGCACCTGCAAGTGGTGTTACATGGTATGGGTTCACTAAGTTATTTGTGGATCACGTCCTTCCTAATAGGTAGAGGAGATAACTTTTATAGAGTTTGCGAGATTAGTTCATACTCTATATATGGATATACTGACATATGACATCATGATTTCTAAGTAGGAAAATATGTTACCTACTTAGTGTTGAAGAGGCATTTGGAGTGCATAAATTCTTCAAAGTGTTGGTTAACCCTCTATAAAAAGTGATAGCAAGTGGTGACGTTTACCTACTATGAGGAAACCGATCTTGGTAGAAAGATTGAGAATCAAGTACAAGATAGGAGTGTAGTTGAGGATCATGTAAGAATGTTCAAACTAAGGATCTTTCAGCGGAAGTTTAGTGTAGGTTCCGGAGCTTGGGGTCAGGGACGTCAACGGGGTCTTCTAGCTAGGAAATATCGATTTCAAAGTCCACATTCGGTCTACACTTATAGAGAAGTTCTAACTGACATCACCATCATATGAATATTGTGGTTCTAGACAAATGTTTGCTACCAATCCAATATCCCAGTCATATAATAAAGAACACTTAGGCTAGTGCAGAATCATGCCTAGATGGTGCTTTGAGTGTGGCCAAACAAGTCACTACTTGAGGGACTGTCTTCTGGTTGCAAGGGAGACTAGTCAATCCTTTTTCATGTCACTTGCATCCACCTAGACTATTCATAACAATCTTGGACTTTCCCGTAAGGGCAACAAAGGTCAAGTGCCAAGGATTGCGTCTCTGGGAATCTAAAAATAAGAGGGGTGTCAGTAGAGGCCAAAGGTCTACACACTAGTAAGACAAGATGCTTGGGTATTAAATGTGATGGTTATAGGTATTGTTTTTGTTTGCTCACTTGACGCATTTGCGTTGATTAATCTAGAATCTCTCCGCTTCTATGTGTCCTTATACGTCGCCTTGAGGTCTTGGTAAACAACTAGAGATATTGAATTACCTTTTATGGTTTCCACTCGTGGGGCGATTCTTTTTCAGTTTAACATGTATCTGAAGCTTGTCAAATTCAAGTTGAGGGTATGGATACCTACCTGACCTAATTGTTCTTGATATAGGCATGGGTATGGATTGGATATTTCTTTTCCACGCTACCTTCGGTTGTCATGTGAATGTAATTAGGTTAGAGATATACAATGAACCTATTTATTTTTGCTTAAAATGAGATCAGGTTACAAAGATGGGCAAGGTTATATCATTTATGAAAGGCCAATGATTACCAAAGAACCTTTATTGAAGTTTCTCAATTTGATAAAAAAGAGTTGAGAGATGAGGCTCCTAATATGAAAAAGGTATTGGTATCGAGTTAATTTGCAAATGTATTTCCTAAGGATTAATTGTACTATCCCCACAATAAGAGAGATTTTTTTATTGACCTGGCATGTTATTCACAACCCACATCGATACTCTCAAAGTCATACGACGCCTCCAAGGAATTGAAGGAGATCTAGGAAAAATTTCACGATCAACTAGATAAGGGTTTTATCTGACCAAGCATATAAACGTGGGAGTGTATAAGTTCTTTGTGAAGAAAGATAATGGGTCTTTATGAGTGTGCATCAACTACGGGAAGTTGAACAAGATCACATGTCGTAACACATAAGAATTGCCTCGTATGGATAAGGTGTTGAAGACATTGCCGGATGACATATTTGATATAATAGTCATTGATGATATATTAGTATATTCCTATAGGTGAGAATAACATGATTTGAGGAATCTGTTGCGAACATTATGGGAGCATGAGCCTGTGTTATGTTCTTCAAGTACGAAGCTTGGATAGACTCAGTGTCATTCCTAAGATATATTGAATTTAAGGATGAGATCACGTCTATTTTGTTCGGACTTGGTGCGGATAATCAATACAGGTGTGGATCTAGAGGTCGAATTCTTCATCACATAAATTTTTAGAGGTATAGATCCGTTGCGGATCCGGTAGTTAATGGATGTATGTTATGACATATAAAGTATATATTTTATTATAAAATATCTCGTGTAATAGAAAAACATTCTCATATTTTATATAGCTCTATACATATGGCATAGATCCAAAATCAAACCAAATACCTAATCAATTTATATTTCTTGGTCATAGAATGTAGGTAAGGTACCCAAAATAAGCTGACTAAATCTGACGTGAATACCAAACTCGTACCCACACCCATGTCAGGTTAGTCATGGGAGCGATAAGGATTTTATAGAGTCCATGCAATTATGGTAGAGCTTGTGAATATAGAAGAAGTTCAAAAACAGCCCAGATTCACCACTTCTGCGAAGATATTCATTTCTTGAAATTGGCAGCTATTACAAACATTTAGAAGGATTCTTCTAGGATAGTAGCATTTGGAAAAGGCAACACAGGAAAAATTGAAATTTCTTCACTTGATTCTAATGGAAGTTCTCCTTTTCCCAAAGTGAACCAAGTGGCATCCATTTGACTTCAAATTTTGCAAGCACGTCAAGAACTCAGAGATGGAACTTCAGAAGGGTAATTTGGGAAAAAGAAACTTAAAAACTCAAAACGACTAGATGGGTTGTTACATCATATACCAATTAAACAATCATTCGTCCTCGAATGATAAAGGAAAGTACGCAAGTCGACCAGTAACCCAAGTAATCTCAATTTTAACCTCATGAAAGCCTCCATTGGCAAGAAATACGCCGAGTAGTACTATTTGTTCCCTTTATTTGTCAAGATACCTTTAACTTAGCTCAACGACCCAAATTTCCATTTTTTCGTACCCGAAATTTCTTTCACAGCCAATCTAGAATGTTAGAACTAACTCTGCTCGAATTCTCTGAGTTGATTATAACTATACCTCAATACGTGTTCAGTTGAATCCACAAATATCACCTTAATCACCATCATCCTTTAGTTGTAGCCACATACCATTATCCAACCTATAACAACAAAATGTTCTGATTCTACCAATCCGTTTCTCACACCTTCCCATGCCATCCTTCGCACCAAGATTCCGTAGAAACAGACACATGCCACCAGCCTTCATGACTTCCTTGCTAGAAAAGAATCCTTGCTTTATGTGAGAAAATTCTAAGTAATTCTATCCAAAAATTGATCTTATCCAAAGACGACTGTGTCTAATCTCGTTAGTTCTATATCTCAAAGTCGAAATCACTTAGTCAAAATAAATTGCCCAATTCTTCTCAAATATGCAAATCACCATAGTATAAGCATACCTATGATTACCTTGTTGTGCCAAATCCGCAGAAAATCAACTAATCACTTTAAAGACTCCCCATAACCATTTGTACTACTCAATACATCGCCAAGCACCCGTGTAAAACATTAGAACTCTCTGAATCATTGCCATCCGAAAAATATCATCAATCCCACTGCAAATTTCAATGAGATCCGGTAACGTTGCCATATCTCCATTGTGAATTGAAATCTATCGAATCCATGAAGGTGATTTACTAGAATACCCATAATCCTTCTGGTAATATAAACATAGGCCACCCAGCTCTATTTAAACCATTCTGACCCGGAAATAAATGTGCAACCCTTCGAATATCACCAATAGTCACCCGAAGTGACTTTAAGCCTTCATGAAACCAAACATAGTCTTTTGATAAATCTGTGGAGACCGATTCTAATCCTTTTCTCATGAACAAACAATCTTGTGTTGTCACCCTCGACCCCAAAGGCAGAATCTCACCCTGCTCATCAACGTAAAATAGAGAAGCTATACCTTTATGACTAAAGTCCTCATGTACCTCACTTCGCACTCGTCACACCATT
Organism: Nicotiana undulata; assembly: GCA_005239495.1. Classification (NCBI taxonomy): domain Eukaryota; kingdom Viridiplantae; phylum Streptophyta; class Magnoliopsida; order Solanales; family Solanaceae; genus Nicotiana; species Nicotiana undulata. The sequence continues at coordinate 10,360 of ML271249.1, forward strand.
CTGATAAAACCCCATGAACTCTAGAACATCCAATTCTCCTTGTGCTTCCTCTTACCTCGTTCACAACTCCGAACGTTTTGACGTAAAGTATGCGGCCTCATTTACTACCTCGAGCCATCAAGTCTCTAATAGTAATGCCTCACTACACCTTTATCAATCCAAAAAATATCGAATCTCGCAACCTTCACGCCTTACCAAATCCTAACTATCAACCTTACGATCCATGCACCTTACGTAGCGCAAGTACTTCCAAGTCATTAATACCTGAAATACTCACCCATGCAATTAGTCAACAACGCTTCAACATAGTCTACCACTACGATCACAACGTCTCCTCGAAAATACAACCTTAACCTTCGACTAAAGAGATTCTCAAGATTCCCTCTTGTTAAGCCACTCTAGACCATCATTCAAGAACACAGTGATATTACCCATCTAGATATTACGCCAGCCGCCAATCCATAAATCTTATCACATCTATCACCCAAAATTCGCTTTTCACCGGTCGCCAATCACAAACCCCATGGCACATTCATCATAACACTTAGCCAATTATCGTAGACTTACTCCTTTGAGCATACTAAACAATTTCACTCCATCTGAAAAATAATGCCACCATAATTCACACTCGGCTCAAGCAATCCTGCTACTTCGAATCCCAATCCTTTCCTTTGTTCGAAGATGTGCCTTACTCTTTCCGATCTCGATCAACTATACCTTCATCTTAATCCTTCATTTTCCCTATTCCATTCAAATCACATTCACCGCTATCGACCGATCAACACTCAAACTTACTCAAAAGTATACCACAATACCATAAGTCCTGCAAAAACAGTTGAGCCGATCCCGGAGATAGTAGTATACCATACACTCAGGGTTTCCCTTTCCTCACTCGAACTTCAAAATTTAATTCTTCTTTAATCCTGGTGCATCATATGCGCAATCCTTTATGAAGTTCCTCCGCTAGAAAGGTATTGACCAAATCTCGCTATTCCAGCAAAATCAATTGTTACCGATGCAATACCCCAATCACTTCTAATTGTAGAAACTTCTCAAGTGTTCACCTTTATATACCATGCTCACAAACTTTATCCAAGCACTAGATACAACACACGGTCATTTCTTAGAACTCCATACTTGTCCAACGCTAGAGTCATTCATGTTACTCAATCACTGGCCCGCATTAGTCCACGACGTAGTCAAACATAACGACTCATTCATGATTCCTTATATCCACTATACATTAAAACAACTGCAAAATAACTCACAAATCAACAAGATCTTGGTCCAAAAACGATCCCCTTTTAACCAACCTCGAAACATTGAAACGACGAACACACCCTTTATTGAAGAATCGCAACTGCGTATTTCCTCGAGTCACATCCCTCATAAGTAACCTTGCCACTCGACCTAGAACCAACAGCCATTTCCTGGAAGAATCTCCAACCACTAGTTCCTACTCCACCATTATAATTATGTCACGTTGAAGCCTAACTCAACCTTTTATAATTATCCAACAACCACCCTTGAACCTCTTGCAACCTTATCCTAACGAGCACATTAGATACCAAATGTTCTTCATATAGAGAAGATTGATCCATTCAATTCCTCTTCCTCATGCCTCCATTTCGAAGGACAACAAAATACTCTTAACTATCATTCTCTAATAAGTCTTACTTCCTCTTCACCTTATCACAAAAATCACTTTTCACGTCCGTATCCTCAACTTCTCTTCTTCGTCTTACCACGATCACTATTTCATTGTCAAATCAGATGATCCTACCCCAGATTACACTTGTCTTTAGATATCGACATTTATACTATTCCATTGCTGAATTGTTGACTTGCCATTGATACACTTGTGCCACAAAACTATCATAATAGACCATGACGATGCTGAAACTTTCCCACTCCAAGCACACCTCGAGCAACCATTCTTGTTAAGCCATAATTTCACTCCCTTGACTTGCGAGCAACTAACCATTGAAGACATGGAGGTCATGCAGTCCTCCATGTCATCACTACTCTTAATAACAACCCCACTCAACTGAAACATCAAGTTGTAGCTGAATTCAAGTTGTAGCTGAAAACAGAACCTGGTCAGACAACTGTATCACAGTGACACATCTTCTACCCTACCGCGTGATGTCATATCAAGGCATTTGCGTGCGATTTCAAGGTCGTATTCCCACCATCAGTGGGAAAATAGAACAACGAAAATCATATACCAATTTGAACAAACTCTCACAATAAGAATGAACGTTTCCAAAATGTTCTATAGCCTCTCGAGGATGGGTACGAATACCTACGTACCATTCCGCTAGACTCTACTAGACCCTACTCTTGTACTCGTGAGACCAATGAATCTGTAGCTCTGATACAAACTTTTCACAACCCATTTCATGGATCATGATGGCACCTACGCTATCTCAACGGTAGGCAAACCATCCCCAAAATCATTTATCTTTTAAAAGTAAATTAGCGGAAATGAAAAGAAATAAGTATTACTAAAACTATTTTGCCTTGAAAATAATAAAGATGCAGAAACAAACTTAATAAATGTATTTCCGAAAACCTAGTTTGACTTATGCAAGCGCATCTAATAATTACTACAATGTCTAAAATACTGAAATACATGTCTCAAAGACACTAAATAAAGTACTATCCAAGAGTAGGGAAAGATAGACAGAAACATAAGGAAGAGATTCCAGGGCTGCAGGTCCAACTAGTAGCTCACCCTATCGTCTCTGATGAATCGCCTCGGAATCAAACATGCACAGGAAGCCGGATCAAACTTTGCACTCAACAAAAGTGCAATAAGCGTAGCATGAGTACACAATGTACCTTCATAGGTATCATAGGCCGATGACGATTAGATAAATGCATGGAAGTTACATAAATTAACAAATAGATCAGATAAGACAAACAAGGACATTGCAACAAGTAGAACCGTCAAGTAAATGAAGTACAATTATGAATTCAATTTAAGTAGAAGTTCACAATAATAATAATCACCATAGATCTCCATAAATTCAGGTTACAAGCCTAGATGAAAAATTCTACTCCAGACGGACTCTCCAAATACGCATTTGACAAAACATGCAACAACTCAAGCAAATCAACAACCAATACTTCCATGAGATAATATGCTATGCAATGATATTAAATGTGATGTATATGGAATGCAATGCACTGTTCAATTGTCCATATCCGTACACACGTGCTAAGGGCAATGCCTCAAAGTCATGACCCATGGGGGACCCGCGAAGTCTATGTACTATTGCGACGTGAAACCCGATCCCATATATATGTTTATGCTGCGGCGCTCAACCCGATCCGAACCTATATACCCGTTGCGGCGTGCAACCCAATCCATAACGTACATACTCGTTGCGGCATGCAACCCGATCCATAATTCAAGTGAGAATTAAGTGTCACGAATAGATTCAGCCAAAATATTCACAAGTATAATAAAAATGGCAAAAACCCACATAAACAACAATCATACCAACCTAAGTGGAATTTATCACCACAACAATGTCTAATTTTTTCTGTATCACGGTTAGTAGGGTGTCTTATTGTCTTTATCTAACCTTAATGACTCATAGAAGGTGTTACTTGACTCGTCTCATACTCGCTCTTGTAAGTCCTAAGGTCTATTACCATTGATCTGGATTTCTGTTGTGGTTTTGTTTTTCTCATTTTCTATAAGCATAGGAGCTCCCTGTTCCTAAACTCAATGTCAGCACTTTACGGTAGTTAATAGTTGTATGAATCTCACCTCATGGTGATTTCTTTCCAAATTTATTATGCTACGTTGGAGCCAACTAGGTTCTCAACTATGTTTGTAAGCAATGTTGGTGTGAAATAATTCTCGTATTACGCTTCTCTTAGTCCAACTAAAACTATGTCCTTTAGCTATAATGCACCATCATTTACTCTTACTAGTTATACTCCTTAGACTTTCTAACTAGTCATCATATAGTCCATGTATGCATAACAACTTGGGTCCTCTTGGCAACCCGTCTAACTCAGCCCTTTACGACAATCTTTGTGTTAGTAGCATGTCTTTAGTTACATCGAACATTTATTGGTTTCTATTGCGGGGCTACTGCTTACTAATTTTACTGCAATCAAGGTATATATAACAACTACATAAATAATTTTGTAGCTTGGTTCTAACCGCGTGAATACTAAGAGGAGAGTGGACAAAATAAGAAACTGACTCTCTAACCTGTCTAGATAGCTCTCCACATGTAATTGTGATGCGCTACACAACCATAAACATGACTTTACTAAGGTAGTGCTCCATGACTCAACTCCTAGGACTCATGAAACTCAGACTCTCATACCAAGTTTGCGGCAATGATCGGCACCCGACAAGACTGGTGTCCCAAGGAGTGAATATTTAAGCTTGTATTCTTGACTATGCATAAAGCATATATTGGGGTTCCAAATGAACCCTATCATGTGTCATTAAGTTAAGACAGAGAAAATTTTATTAATGAAGATAGAAGTGGGGCATAACCCTTTAAAGGACTAGTAACGAGAAAGAAATAAGCCGCCACGAAATAAGTGTGGGGCTTTACTGAACTTGTAAGACACGGAGATAAATGGAGCGAGTATATACAATGCAATGAATCTCATAGACCCTTTTCTAAAAATGTGGATCGTGATTTTCTTTAAATGAAGTTAGTATAAAATTGGTACTTTAGCAAATTTAAAATTTATGATAGTAAAACTAAAGTCATAAACATATGAAAAAGCATTAAAAATGCTTTCGATATCCATTATTTTGCCCATCGGGCATAAACAAAATGTTTCTTTATATTGGGAAGGTTCCCACTGAACGCTTATATTCCATCAGGTTTACATCATGACGTCTGATCAATACCCACCTGATTGACTAGGGATAAACGTCAAGCAGTAGTATAGTATGGTTCAAGATTAGGTATGCTAGCAAGACTTAAACTAACGCTAGTCTAGGGTGTCTCGTAAGTTGCTACTAATATGGTTCGACTCGCACATCCAAACTAAAATTGTGTCAATTTTCGATGATTGGATGCATAGTCGAGTATTGAAATTCTAGCATCAAGTCTTTAAGCATTGATTTGAGGTCAATGGAGACCTAACCTTCCCAAAGTATTTCCTTTAAAAGCATGCCTTACAACTGTTCAAAAAATTTCAATGAAGGGAAGCCCTAGATGGCTTGTGTCAAAAGCTAGGGACATGAGAAAGAGAGAGATCTTTAAAGTAGTATGACTAAGAGAAAAGAGGAGTAAAGAAGTAAACCTGGTGAAGTGTATTAAAGACTATTCTCAATGAGTGTTAATAGGAGATAATGAGATCAAGAAGAGATAGATAGGCTATTTGATTAATTGTTCAACTCGAACCACGAGAATAACAATTAGGATTGATTTACATACATCTGTACACAATGAATTTAAGCTATGCTTATGGAATTACGCTCGTAGAGGTAGATGACGCCATGAAATATAAAGATTAAGAAAGTCTGTGGTCCAAATGGTATTCCTATAGAGGTTTGGGAGTGTTTCTAGAGAAGTTGGACTAGAATGGTTTACCAGTCTATTTAATGCTACATTAAAAAAGTGGTATGACGCCCGACGAGTGGAGAAAGAGTACCCCCGATCTCACTTTTATAAGAACAAAGGATATATTCAAAGTTGTGCAAACTATCGTGGCATTAAACTTGTGACTCAATACAATGAAATTCGGGAAAGGAGTGATGGAGTAATGGAGCGTAGACTTAGAGACACTACAAGAGCGACTGACATCAGTTTGAATTATGCTCGGTAACGCTTGCTAAGAAAATTGATAGAAATTTGTTATGAGAGAAAGAAAGATTTGCGGATGATTTTCATTGATATGGAGAAATATAACAGAGTACCAAGGAGAGTCCATTGGTTTGTGTAGGGGTGTCAATAGATATTCGAAAATCGACTAAACCCACCGAACTGTACCGCACCACACCGAACCGATTTTTAGGTTTCCTTAAAAAAACAGTAGGTTTTTATATAAATCTATAACTGCAGCGATAATTTGGGTAAGCCTTTTATTTTATAAAAATAAATCGAAAGAATACCGAACCATAATGAATAAATTTACATGTGGTAAATATTTTTATATAATAAGTTTAAAAATAATAATGTGTTAAATTTATCTTTGGGCCTTCGAATGTTACAAGCCAACAAGTTATTAAACTCAAAATACTAATTCCTAAAACCTATTATGCTACTTCTACTTAAACTAAGTTATTTCAAGTATCTTAGCAAGACACAAAATATTCTAGCGATTATGCGTAGCAAACTACAATGTATTGAATATGTTTTTTCCTTTCTTATAATTTAGATTTATCTTTTTGAATATTTAATCTTCTATAGACTTTATTCCTGAGTCCTAGCTTGGTTAATATCTTTCCACACGTGTGATTTATGTTTTCTTTGCCTTTGATTGGTTTCTTTTACGCCGTTGTAGAATAGTTGATGGATCTATACTCTAGCCATCTTTTGTTTTTTGATTCATCACTCTTTACAACAACAACAACAACAACATACCCACTATTATCCCACACAGTGGGGTCTGGGGGTAGTGTATACGTAGACCTTACCTCTACTTTTTGAGGATAGAGAGGTTGTTTCCAATAGACCCTCGGCTCAAGAAAGTATAAGCACCACATTAATGAAAATATAGATAAGAAGAGACAGTACCAAAAAGCCATATAAAAACAACAAGATAGTAAGGTGATCAACAATGAAAGAGAACAACGGTCAGTCATAAAGCCTACTACCAATGGAAAGCGAGACTTCGTGCCAATACTACTGATATGAACACTCTAGACTACCTACTCTACTATCTTAATCCTCAACCTCCGTACCTTCCTATGAAGCGTCATGTCCTCAATCCCAGTTAGTTGAAATACCAGCTTAGTTGAAACTATATTGTAGTCATGTTAATGTGTTCATTTTATGTTCTTTGCTTTCTATGAGTCTCTTATACCTCTTAGAGATTCTATTACCTTATATTTGAGCATGATATGTTCTACAAGCTTGTTAACGTATCCTGGAGTTGTAAGCCCTATTAGAGATTCCTTCTAGTACTTTACATTTTTATTTCTGTTTTGTAATATTAGCTTGGGATAAATTAAAATAAAAAATATGGTCAGTGATGACTAATATGGTCGACTCCAACTTATTTGGGATTGAGGCTTAGTTTTTGTTACCGCTGGTTCCTTGATTGGCAAACTAAGGTTAAAGAAATTAGTAGTATCCATGAAATTATCCATGAACCCAATGAATAAATGATATGAACCAATTGAAAAGTGGTAAATTATTGATTGATTTGAGTTAGCCATGGCATGGGTAAAACACAATTTGATGATTTGAGGGTCAAAGATGAAACCAAAGAGGGTTGAGTATTGGGAATTTGTTATGGATGAGTCTATATAGGGATATAATGAATACTCTTTCTAAAAAAATTGACACTAGATTAAAGTTATACAATTATAGATTGATCGAACGAAGTGTTCCCGATTGCTCGTAAACGATATGCTTGAGCTACACACGCTTGTATTGTGAGTGATAACCTTACTAGCGGTCGTAAAATCTTGGTAGAAAGATAAAGCTTGCACTTGTCAAAGATGATATAAATTATTGTTGATATGAATCCTACGAGGATTTTGGTTTCTACTTAACTACTTAATGTTTCCTGAACACAACTTTAGAAATTAGATAAATTTATGAACGATTCTATAACTAAAATGAAATGAAAAAGACCGTAGTTCAGGAGACAGAATTGATGGTAAGAGATTCTAATAAGCAAAAAAACATTTGGGTATGGATTTCACTTTTGACTAACATATGATTTTCATTCCTCTTTAATCTATTCACTTTCTAAGTTATTTGGTGTTTCTTTATATTGCGCCAAACTATTATAACCTTCTTCCTAGGTGCACCTTTCGCGATTAACAAATAGTGAATATATTAAAGCACCTCAAGTGTTGAACATGATTGACTAACCCACCTTATGTCCCACGAATAGATTATAAACCCTCTTAGTTACCTAGATATGATCGCAACTAGGTTCAAGACTAGTCTTTGCTCGCGTTCAGGATAAGAAAACAAATCATTCAAGAATAGGTGAGAATGTAAAGGATTTAAACGACTTCTTTCCATTAGAATTTTGAAAGTGCACTAAGAAGGATTAATCAAATCAAAAATAGATGAAACAAAAAGAATATTAATAGATCTTAGGATCCATCTAAATCCTACTACAAGAAAGCCACTCCATAGCGGAGTTTGATTCAGATAAAATAGTATTATTTAAGCCACAAAATTTCATAGGTGCAAGAGAACGTAAAATGTGAGAAAAAAGAACTCCTAATCTTGAATTTCTTCCTTGAATCCTTGATTCGTTTGTTGGATTCTTGCTTCCTAGCAATGGCTGCCAATGTGTGTCAAAAGTTCCTCAAAGAAAACCTCATTTTCATGATTTGATTGTTTTGGTTGTCCGTCGAGGTAGGAAGCTCGTCGTTTACATGGTACACCCTTGTGAGCTTCTCAAACCTTGAAAGCTTCTCAAACCTACGTAGTTGACTGTGATACCTTATTTACATGGCTTATGATTTTTATGATGGGGCTAAGATGATTCCTGTCTGTTACCGCATCGTTACCTTATATATGATGTATTCATGATATAATTTATCACTGGTTATTGTTACAAGGAAAGGCATTTCTACTCTATTTTTGTGAATACTATGTACTGGTGTGCTTCTTGACTGGTTTCCATATAACGTAGTTGTTGGTAAGCGTTATCTACTCATTAAGCTAGGTGACTCACTTTTTTCTATTGTTTTATGGAGACATTTATTGACGTAGACGAGGACCTAGCTATCTAGAGCTTGCAAAGTTGATAGTACTGGTGAGCCCCGTGTTGGTTTGCGCAGGGGAGAGTCTTTATCATTTATTCTTGTCCTTCCCTTGAACTCTTAAGATTGCTTTGTTAGTTTTCATGAGTACTTTGGTTATCGCAACATTTTTAGTGTGCGTTGAATTTTTTTTTTTTTAATTTTAATTTTAATTTTCGTGATGGACCTAGTGTTATTATGTTACTAATGGGAGGTTAGTAATTGTGATGAATTGTTTTAATAGGTGCTTGTTGTGTTGTGATTTTAGCTGAGACATGAAAGTTTTGATAGCCCTTCCCTAGATGCGCGAATTTGATAGCGCTGGTGAACCCCATGTTGCTTTGCTGGAGCGAAGAGCTTTTGTCATTATTGTCGTCCGTTCTTTTAAACTCTTAGAATTGCTCCTTTTGACAATTTCATGAGTATTTTGGTTATGGTAAGACTTATAAGTAGAACTTTCTAATAGTTTTTGGTGATGGAGTTAGTATGTTACAAAAGAGAAGTTAGTAGTGGTGGTGGACTTTGTTGTGTTGTATGATTCTAGCGAAAAAATGGATAGCCCTAGATATAGGAAAACTTTGTCTGATTTTCTTTAAAATCCTAGTAAACTTGCTAGGGACTATCCCTGAGCGCCGATCATGTCTCTAAATTGGGTCGTGACATTTTTGCAGGATTAAGATGCCCAAATAAATTAGCATTTCTGAATTATTGAAAGTAATGCTGCAAAGGTGGATGCAAGGATATTATTTCGTTTACCTCATGATGATGTTTGTGGATGCAGGGACTAGTATTCACTAAGCTGCATATGTAAGGGCATTACTGCTTCATTGAGAAGTGTGTCTGGTTTTGCCTTAGGATGTTTCAGAAAATGAGTTGTTTCATGTAATCTGATTCATTTTCTCAAGGACGAAGTGAGCAAAAAAACCGAAAAGTACCTCATGAATTTCATTTTTTTAAAGAAATGACCTGTTGAATTTGCCTGTATTTCAACTCTGAGTACAAATTGATCTTCTGGCTTGTGCATCTTTAGAGCATGGTAATGAACCGGTTGACTTGTACCCTGCCAACATGAAATAGTGCATCAATAACAGAGGAAATGGCTAATATTGTAAGGGAAGGAAACAACAAATTTAAGGTGTTTGTGAGGAAGTTAGAAAATATAGTGAACATATAGTTAGATTTGCTAAAATCTGTAGCATCAGATAAATAAGCTTAAGAGAAGGATGTGCATTTCCAGAGCATTTGCAGATAAAGGATTCCTTCATAAATTGTTCCTTTTGGGATCTGTAAACCTGTTCATTATCATAGATAAGGGAAAAGGTAGTTACTGTTATACCTGAATGCCGGCATGGCTACAAAGATAAAAGTCAAACTCTGTTGGATGACAGAATTTTGTATCAACCACAGTACCTGATGAAGCAAGAGATGGTACTCAGCATTCATGATACTTGACAATATTCGTAAAGTGTGTCTAAGACTATGGATAGTTTACCAGGCAATATGTTTCTACTCCTATCCGTGCTGCTCCTGTCCCTGTGATTGTTAGCAAATAGACGGGTGTGATGCCGTTTCTGTACCACGACAAAAGTTACTGGTAATTTGGCTCTAAAGATGCACAAGCCTGCAGAAATACAAAAAATAGCTTTCGCTTATTCGTTCTGTTTACTATTCGTTCTCTCTTCTCTGTTATATTTGTATTAGAAAAGGATGCTTAATTGCCTGCATGAAGAAATTTTGGAGGACAGGCAGTTTGTTCACACCTCTACTCTAGTTCTTCGTTTGTGTCAGTTGAATCAAGTAGGAGTATTAGTTACTATTGTATTAGATCTATATGAAATGGTTTCTTCAGTTTATAACTCTATGCCAATTTTGCCTTATGCGTGGTTCTGTTTATTGACTTTTGCAATCTTGTACTATTGGTATATACGGTATTGCATTCTTTTGCTGCATGCTATGAACAGTGTCGACACTGTAGAGTTGTTATGTTTTTCCCCTTTCTTTGAACTGTCAACTCTAGCAAGTAGCTTGCAAGGATTGATTGAGCTGGTTGAGTGACTGGTTTTACACGTGAGGTCTGGGATCGAGTTTCCGCACCAGCAGCGTCCTCAGTCAGAGTTCGTCGCAATGGGTTCGCCTAGTGCAGTTGACATCTCATGTGTGATTTGTCAGTTATTGCACAGTGAGCATGTTATATCATAATGCGCACCCGAAGGATAGCGAACGGGGATTTCCCTGGGATCCATCAATACCAATTAGCTAGTGTCGAGTATATGATTTCTCTCTCTATTATCATCAGAAGATTTATCATAGTTAAATTTGTTTTTATCTCGACTATCAACTTATTGCAACCCCTTTCTCTTCTACAAGAGACTTGGGACTGCTTATTCATCACGAAACTCACATAACATGTTTCTTGTCAACTTCTCTGTATTCGGTTCATCATGTCTTTGAAAGTTCTGGAGAAAATATTTGCATGTAGTCTTTTCTGTTTTATATAAATTGTCGTGCTTCGCTTGATGATACTTTCTCATGTTTTCCATCGGCAAACATATTTTCGACTAACTGATATGAAAAAAAAAAAGACTATATTTTCTCTTAACTGTAAACATGATCATTCTACTTTGCAAAGTAGTTGAAACTTATAGTATTAATTAATTTGTTCTATAAATATGTTAGTCAGGCAAGTATTGATACCGCCGTATTGATTATTACTAGGTTTATGCCACGAGCTTAAGCCTTTTGTTTAGCATAATTAAGCAGCTAAGGGCACTAGAAATGTATTTCCAGAATTACACACAATGACTCCATTGGGTATGAGTGTAGGACCCATTATATGACGTAAACAATCTGACCTGTAGATTTGCCAAAGGAAACCATTGATCCAGTAGTGTTGTCCCCTGAACCAGCTTTTCTCTTTGTCTCAAATGTATTTGGCGTTTATTAGATGTACAATATCGTACTACTTGGTACTATATACTCGATTAGATTCTTTTGCTGCTAATGAACAAACGGTGATACTGTAGTTTTGTCCCAACCATTCGCACAAAATTAAAATAGTCTTAATTGAACACGAAAATAGCATTTGAACTAATTTTCTGCATTTGCCATGTAAAGTTAGTACGTATAGTACGAGAAAAGGCATTGATGGGATATAAGACAGGTTTGAGATGTTTGACTTACCTCAAAACAAATACGGTGATTCATAAGGGTCCATCATTAAAATAAAATAAAATAGAATTCAAGAGAACAAAGCTTTAGAAATTTGATTTAGAATTACATATGCATGAGTGATCAGAGTGGGAAAATTTCCTTGAGATTTTAGGGAGAAAAAATGTTAGAACTTTTATTTAAAACATATACATAATGCATCTAAGGGTGTGGCCTAATGGTTAATAAAGTGAATGAAGAATCTTGCGGTTTCAGGAGAGAAAAAAATATTAAATGAATTCTGTTTATGTACTCAAGCTAGTCTAGTGCCATGTCATAAAAAACTACATATACATAATAATATACTTACAGAACAATGTGTTTACCTCGAAATTCGAGCAACAATTAAACTTGTATTGTGGTTTTAAGGATACGTAATATCATTCAATACCAACTGATAAGTGATGAGTCAAATAAATGAATTGAACGACAAAATAAATCAAATCACTGTTGTAGCAATGTGTCAACCTCAATTAAGGATAGCCTCGAGATCAAGTATTAAGAACAGTAAGAACAATAATGAATAATAAGTAAATAGGGAGCAACGTGTATATTATTTCTCAATGAATGTATGATGATTATGAATGAATAGGGTTCCTCTTTATATAGTAGAGGAATCCTTAATAACGTACAACTCTAATGATGGGAACAAATTCCATGATTGATGTCAATAACCATTAGCAGTTCAATTTCATTCGAGATTTTCGCCGAGATCTTTGGTCGATTACTAATATCTCGCTATTCCATTATTCGGTGTGGGTCATTTTTGGACTCGATCCTCAGCGAGTGCTTCGATCTTCTTGTCTTCGAGCTCCAGGTCGGTCCATTATGAGCTTATTCTCGAGGCAGCTCATCGAACTCACGAAATTGGGCGTGCCCGATTTCGACCGTATATAGATAGTCCCCGCGTTTCTTAAAATAAAATGATAAGAAACAATTTGAGTTTCGGTTCTACGATACCTCGATCATGACATCATCCTCGTGACGTAAGCGACGGATGTGACCAAAACATCCCGTCGGTCCAGTTCCCCAAGCCATTAATGCTTGTCAGTTAGCGGTCGACCACTAGCGTTACCGAACTGTCGTCATAAGCCTATAAATACCACCTCCCTTATTGAATCAAACTTTACTTCCAAAATCTTTTCTCAAATCTTCAGAAGCTTCCCTTCTTCAAGTCCATCTCCTTTTGTCAGTTAGAGTTTTCCACAACACCAATTTGTTCTCCTTTCTAGAACTTCATAGAGCGATGGCTAAAACATCAAAAACTGTCCCCCAAAATGAAAAAGCCTTTTCATCGCGACCGGCCGACGATAAAACGTCGGTGGAGCCTCGTATCGAAGAGTGTGTCCCTGGGCCAGTCGAACTGACTTTCGACTTCAAGGTCGACAGACCCTCCTCAGTTCCAGGCCGATGTGAGCCCATGTCCGATACATCTGCTCGATATCTGAAGACGATCTCGAGTGGGTGAAAAAGGGTTGTAACTGGGAAAACAAAGAGGTGGTGGTTCCTTCCCCTGAGGAGGACATCACTACCTATGTGGAAGGGTATTTTGAGTGTGTATATTTACCCTTTCACATTGGGCCCTGTAGATCCAGCCATACTCGATTTTTGTCGTCAATATCGGGTGGCCCTTGGCCAGATCTATCCCTCGTTATGGCGTATCGTCAATTTGCTCAGGTTCTTTTCGAGCAAGGTCGAGGGGATGACTTTCACCCTCGACCATCTGATTAGGTTATACAGCCCTCGCCTTTATCGAGGTGGGTTGATAAAGCTCCAGCGTCGGGCCACAAAGACACTGTTTTCAAGCATTGATGAGGACAAGGACAAAGACCGGGGATGGATGGGCCGGTTCGTCCGTATCAAGACCTCCGACCTAATTCTTGTTGAGAAAATGCCATTCCCCTAGGAATGGAACATGAAACGTATGTATAACTCCATCGATGATGCTTACTGCTTTGCTTCTTTTATTCCTTTCTAACTCAAGTTCTTTTTTCATGGTGCAGCTTCCCTTGGTTCCCTGGTGCGATTCCGGACCTCACATGCTGGGTTCGACAACTGGCCTCCACATCTTCTAATGCCGGATGTGGTATCTGGGAGGTGATGGTTGGTATGTGGTATGCCAAGTTAGAATTTCTCCTTTGTGTGCAGGCCATGGTTCTCCACCGAGAAGCATCTTCCATATCCCGGGCTGAGTTATCCCAATATGAGGCCGAGATCAAGAAGCTCGTGGGGGAGAGAGAAGACCTAAAACTCCTCTATGTTCAAAAAGAGGAGGAGATCAGGAACCTCCAGGCTGAACTGGCAAGGGCTCATCGGGGACAGTCCGAGCTCATCGAGCGGGTAATGTAGATTTTCAAGAATTTGTCACGTATCTACTTGATTTCGGCAACTAATACTTTGGTTTTGCAGGCCCAGCAGAAGGGCGAGTTGGTGCAACAACTTCGAGAGGAGGCCAAGATGAAGAAGGTAGAGACTTTGGGATGAAAGCAGGGTACGAATCGCCTTGCTTCGGAGAAAGAAGCGCTTCGGGCCCAACTGGCTTCGATTGAGCACCAATTTCGAGGCGTGAAGGAGGAAATCTTGGCCCGTGCCCAAAAGATTGAGGATCTCGAGGTTAAGTTAGCCGCTGAGCTTGCTAAGGCTAAGTCTAAGGCGGAGGCGCTTGTGGCCTCTTATCGAGATGACACCGAGGCTTCCAACATTTGATCATAGGAGATCTCTACTGCTGCCGAAATTAAACTATCATGTGTTGTCGATCATGCTAGGCGAAAATCCCGGAGGGAGACTTTTGAGGAGGTGCATGCTCGTGGCTACGACCTCTCAGCTGACATCGAGAACGAAAAAGAGCGGAGGAGATGAGGATGAAGGACTCTGCTAGTGGGTCCGAGAGCAGAGGAGATGAGGATGAAGCCCCCGAAGAAGCGATTCCCGAAGATGTGGCTCCCCAAGTGGACTAGGCCTTTAGGATTTGTTTTTTGTGTAAGGCCCCTTGTGACCTTTGTAAATATCTTCTATAATTAAAGGTTCTTCATCTCTCTAATTTTGTCCCCGATTTGTGATAAATTTTTCTTTGTTTTTGCTTTGTGAAGATTTTGTTGTTGTAGTTTTTGTGGTTGAACTAGCTCGGACTCGGATCAATCCCTTAGGTTTAAAAAGAGAGTCCTCGAGCTTGATAGTATTCTCGAGATTTCGAACGATTTGATCGAAGCCATAAATGCATTATTTTTATAATTAAGTTCGGGTGAATTTTGAACTTTGAATAAAACAAACCCTAGGTTTTTATCAAGTAATGGGTAAGTTTGAGCTTACAGCAATGTACCCCTTAGGGTTTTGTGATGAATCTTTGAGCTATAGTTGACTTTATTCTAGCTCGGAATACTGGAACCCTTAGGTCCGAGTTGAGTGAGAACAAGGTCTCGAACTCCAAAGGTATTGACCCTTAGTCTCTTTAGATTGGGCCGATTCGGCCTTTGAAAATGGCTATTTTCCCCATTTTTCCTTCTGTGCCTTAGATAGTTTGATACCTCTTGAGGTTTTTCAAAGCCTGATTTTATCGAAGCCTTTTGTTTTTTTCGAGGGCTGATTTTATCGAGCCCCTTTTCAATCGTTTTGCGAGGGTAGCCTTTTAACCAGCTTTTCAAAGTATTTGAAGGCCTAATGTTTATTGCGGAATTCGGAAGTCTCCAAGCTGCGTTATTTTGTCCGTAGCCTTTAATACGGCTGTAGTTTAATGTGGTCGTAGCCTTCGGGTATGTCTCTTGGACTTATTTCTTGATAACATTTCGAACTTGTTCGAAATGTTAGTCCCCGAGTATGATGGCCTTGTCCTATATATCGAGGGGTACCACTTTGAGGTCTTGTAACTTCGAATAGAGATAACTCGAATATGCAGTCCCCGAGTGTTCGAAGTATGTTTGCACTTGGTTCTTGAGCCATTTTTCACAATATCAAAAGTATGAGATTTGCATAATAGATCAGAATTGTAAGTATGAGATTTGCATAGTAGTGAATTTGCTTTGAGATATGAGATGCTTGATAAAGAAATAATGTTTCTTTCAATAATTTGTACATGCATACATGTCTTGTCGTCGGGACACGGCTAATCTATATGGACATGGTTCATTCGACCATTTGTCCCATTACAAAGTTTTTCCTATCGAGTTCCATTGAGATGTGGTACATTTCTCGAACACATAACATCAGAGGGTGATGCCCCCAATATTCGAGGTTGACTGCAAAGAAGCCTTGGATACTGTTGAATTATCCTCAGGTAGCACATAATTATTGCCTCGTTAAAAACCTTGTCGGAAAAACCCATTTGGAATAAAAACCGATCTAAGGGAAAAAGAGTGCAACACGTACTTTAAAACTTGAGGTCTCGATGTCTTTGGTCGGACTCCTGCAATGAGTTAGTTCTAAATATATATAAACGAAAGAAAAAGAGAAAGTCATACCTTAACAATAGTATCTCTTGAGGAGTGATATGTTCCATATATTCGGCAGTGGTTCACCGCCCATCATTCCGAGATTGTAAGATCCTTTCCCGACTATGTCGAGGACTTGGTAGGGTCCTTTCCAATTAGGGCCGAGCTTCCCTTCATTAGGATCTCGAGTGCTGATGGTGACTTTTCTTTAGGACTAAGTCCCCAATTCTGAAGTGGCGAAGGTTGGTTCTCTTATTGTAGTACCTTTCGATTCGTTGCTTTTGTGAAACCATTTGAACGAGTGCAACTTCTCGTTTTCCATCTAGCAACTCGAGGCTGGTATTCATGGTCTCGCGGTTCATTCCTTTGTGGCATGTCGAAACCTAGCACTGGGCTCTCCGACTTCGACCGGTATCAAGGCTTATGAGCCATATACTAAGGAAAATGGAGTTGCTCCTGTACTGGACTTCGATGTTGTCCGATACGCCCATAGGATCTCAGGTATTATTTCCCTCCATTTCCCTTTAGCTTCGTTCAACCTTTTCTTCAAGTTTTGGATGATAGTCTTGTTCGTTGATTCAACATGTCCATTCCCACTAGGGTGATACGGTGTTGATAGTATCCTCTTCATTTTATGATCATCGAGGAATTTCGTTACCTTGCTGCCGATGAATTGTTTGCCATTGTCACATACTATTTCTGCGGGTATCCCTAATCGACATGCGATGTGATCCCATATGAAATCTATCACTTCTTTCTTCTTAACTTTCTGAAAGTCCTATGCTTCAACCCATTTAGAGAAATGATCAATCATAAACAAAATGAACTTAGCTTACCTAGGGCCGATGGCAGAGGCCCGACGATGTCCATCCCCCATTTCATGAATGGTCACGGGGATATGACCAAATGAAGTTGCTCTCCTGGCTGGTGGATCATTGGTGTAAACCTTTGGCATTTATCACACCTTCGAACAAACTCTTTAGAGTCTTTCTCCATGTTATCCCAGTAGTATCCTGCTCTAATAACCTTGTGAATTAGCGACTCGGCACCGGAATGGTTCCCACACCGCCAATGGCCCATCGAAGGTCCTTCTGTAAAATGTTCCGTCTTCGTCTAATATAAAACAAGCAACTTTAGTTCGAAGGGCCCTCGATTATTTAGGGTCCGATGGGACCTTTCCTTTTTTCAAGTACTCGATGTACTTATTCCTCCAGTCCCAAGTTAAGCTTGTAGAATTTATTTCGGCATGACATTCCTCTATCATAGACCTCGAGCGTTGGACGACAGTCCCCGAGCTGATCTCATCCTCTTCGACCGATGATCCAAAATTTTCTAATGCATCGGCCTCATTGTTTTCCTCTCGAGGCACATGTTGTAGAGTCCATCCCTTGAAATGGCGTAAAGTTACATGTATTTTGTTTAAGTACCTTTGCATTCTATCCTCTCGAACTTAGAAGGTTCTATTTACCTAGTTCACTACCAGCAGAGCGTCGCACTTAGCTTCGACGACTTCGGCTCCCAAGCTTTTGGCTAACCCGAGACCTGCAATCATGGCCTCATACTCGGCCTCGTTGTTAGTCAATTTTTAAGTTTTAATGGATTGTCTAATATTGCTACCCGTGGGCGGCTTCAAAACAATGCCGAGCCCAGACCCTTTCACATTCGAGGCACCGTCTGTGAAGAGGATTCATATCCCCGATGATGTACCTGATTTTAGTAAAAGTTCCTTTTCCACTTTAGGTATAAGGGTTGGCGTGAAATTGGCCATGGAGTCCGCCAAAATTTGAGACTTGATGGTCGTTCGGGGTTCAAATTTAATATCGTACCCATTGAGTTCGACGGACCATTTGGCATTTCCGTCCGATTGTTCGGGCTTGTGCAAAACATTACGGAGTGGGTAAGTGGTTGTCACGCGTATGGGGTGACATTGGAAATATGGCTTTAACGTTCTAGAGGCTCTTATTAGTGCAAGTGCCAATTTCTCTAAGTGTGGATACCTAGTTTTAGCATCTCCTAAGGTTAGAATTACGTAATAAACAGGAAAATGCGTATCTTGCTCTTCTCGAACTAGGACACCACTTACCGCGATTTTGGACACTGCCCAGTATAAGTAAAGCTTCTCATCTGCCTTCAGAGTGTGAAGCAGAGGTGGGCTCGATAAGTATCGCTTCTATTCTTCCAATGCCTGTTGGAATTCCGGGGTCCATGCGAAATCATTTTTCTTCTTGAGTAAGGAGAAAAACCTGTGGCTCCGATCTGATGACCTCGAGATGAATCGACCCAAGGCAACTATCTTCCGGTTAGCCTTTGTAATGCTTTTACATTATCTACGACGGTGATGTCCTCGATGGCCTTGATCTTATCAGGGTTAATCTCGATTCCCCGATTTGATACCATGAAGGCGCGGAATTTTCCTGAACCGATCCCGTAAGCACATTTCTTGGGGTTGAGCTTCAAGTTGTACTTCCTTAAGATTTCGAATGTTTCCTGCAAAAGAGCCAAATGGTCCTCTGCGTGTAGGGACTTAAATAGCATGTCGTCAGTGTAAACTTCCCTTGATTTACCTATTTGTTCTTCGAACATTTTGTTAACTAGGCGTTGATATGTAGCCTCTGCATTTTTTATCCCGAAGGGCATTACATTATAGAAATAGGTTCCATACTTAGTGACAAAAGAAGTCTTTTCTTGGTCTTCTAGGTCCATTTGGATTTGATTGTACCCAGAATAGGCGTCGAGAAAAGTAAGGATCTCGTGGTTGGCCGTGGCATCGATCATACGATCGATGTTAGGCAACAAAAAAGAATCTTTCGGACACGCTTTGTTTAAGTCCTTATAGTCTACACACATTCTAAGTTTGTTCATATTTTTGGGGACTACGACTACAATAGCTAACCATTTGGGGTATTTTACCTCCTGAATGGATCCTAGTTTGAGAAGTTTAGTTACATCGTCCTTTATGAAGGCATGCTTTACCTCGGATTAGGGACTTCTCTTTTGCTTCACCGGTCTGAACTTGGGATCCAGGCTCAGTCGATGTGTTGTTATCTCCGGTGGAATTCCTGTCATGTCTAAAAGGGACCATGCAAAGCAGTCCATGTTATCAATAAGACATCAGATGAGTTTTTTTCTAAGTTCGCGGTTAACCCCGTTCCTAGGTATACCTTTCGTTCGGACAGGTACTCGATCAGTATCACCTGTTCCGGCTCTTCGACCGTTGACTTGGTTGCATCTGATTCTTCGGGAACAACAAAAGTAATGACAGAATTGTAAGCATAAAGACAACGATAAGGAAGCAATGAATGAGAATTCACAGTTAGTCAAATACGGATAAAACAAGAAAGAATAAAAGCAATAACTACAGTTCAACAATAACTCTTTCAAACATAAGATGCACAACAAGAATCACAACTGAGGTACCGCCTCATATACAACAAGAGTCACAACCGAGGTACCGCCTCATATTCACATTTCTCAATTTCAATCACAATATTTCCTAATACCGCCGCGTGAGCCTTACATTTATATAGTTTTGAAAATATTTTTCCCGAAATAGCTACACTCACTTTAGCCCACCTTATGATGTCGAGTGACTTCAAGTAATTCCCTTACTAGCAACACACACATAAATCCAGCCTTATGCCACCGCATGCATATTAACCCATATCCTTATACCGGGGCATGTGCATCAATATGAAAACACAATAACAACTTGCACTACAAGTGCTCATATGTCATAACTTGCCAAAAATCAACAACATCAATGTTTCCACAACAATAGCTCGTGGATTAACCACAATGTATACAAGAATATTAGCAATAACAATGAATGTGAATTGCTCATTAAGGAAGATATCTCAACAATTAACAACTTCGTCTCAATGTGATAACGACTTTCACAATCTCAACACCAATAACTCAACAAGAAGATATTCATGAAATAACAACTTCAATTACAAATAATTCAACAATTAAAGGTGTAACAAGGCAATATGGAAGGAAATAACCTCAACTAGGCATATAAGAGCAAAACATGATATGACAATTTAATTAAAGTCATGGAAAGAGTCTAAATAACCTAAACTGGTCAAATACCATATATAACCCGTGCACCCACTTATCACCTTGCGTACGCGGCTTTCACATAACACAATAGTACAATCAATCATATTCCTATGGGGTAGTTCCCCCACACAAAGTTAGGCAAGAAACTTACCTCAGCTAGGCCAATTCAACCCTCGGAAATAGTTTTTCCCCTAAAATTTGCCTCCTCGCGGCTCAAATCTAACCAAAATTGACTTAATATCATCAAAACAATGTAAGGGAAAACAATTATGATAGGTAAAGCAATGATCTTTACACCTTTTTTCAAAAAGTCAACAAAAGTCAATCCGGGGCCGCTCGGTCAAAATACGGGTCCAAGGGTAGATTCTGACTAACCATAACCCCACGACTCCATATACGTGATTAGTTTCAAAATTCGAGTCCAAATCGACTCTTTGTTGCTGGTAGATATGCCAAACTACCCATACTCACCTCCTTTCGACTCAAGGAATCGGCTACCACATTGGCCTTCCCGGGCTGATATATATTAGTGATATCATAGTCTTTCAACAACTCTAACCACCTCTACTGCAACAAATTAAGAACATTTTGCTTGAACTAATATTGTAGACTCCGGTGGTCGGTATAGACCTCACATGGGACACCATATAAATAGTGCCACCAAACCCCCTATGCATGAACAATAGTTACCGATTCCAAGTTGTGGACTGGATAATTCTTCTCATGACCCTTGAACTGTCGAGACACATTGGCAATAACCCTACCATGTTGCATCAACACCACACCATGCCCAACATGTGACACATCATATACATAGTATAAGACGCCGAACCCGTAAGCAACACCAACACTAGGGCTATAGTCAAAGCAGTCTCGAGCTTTTGAAAGATCACCTCACACTCCTCGGACCATCTGAAAGGAGCACCCTTTTGGGTCAATCTGGTCATAGGTGCAACAATGGATGAGAAAACTTCTACGAAACAACGATAATATCAAGCCAAACCAAGAAAACTCTGAATCTCTATGGCTGAAGACGGTCTGGTCCAACTCTGTACTGCTTCAATCTTCTTTGTATCTACCTTGATCCCCTTACTTGACACCACATGACCTAAAAATTCCACTGAATCAAACCATAATTTACACTTTGAGAAGTTTTGCATACAACTTATTCTCTCTCAAGGTCTGGAGTATGATCCTCATATGCTGCTCATGATCTTCCCGATTGCAGGAGTATACCAAGATATTGTCAATAAACTCAATGAAGAATGAATCAAGATATGGATGGAATAAATTATTCATCATGTGCATAAATGTTGTTAGGGTGTAGGTCAGCCCAAATGACATCATAAGAAACTCGTAGTGACCATACAGAGTCCTAAAGGCAGTCTTCAGAATATCCAAATCCCGAATCTTCAGTTGATGAAACCCTGACCGCAAATCAACCTTTGAGAACACTCTGACACCCTGTATCTAGTCAAATAAGTCATCAATGTGTGGAAATGGGTACATATTCTTCATTGTAACCTTGTTCAACTGTTGATAATCAATACATATATGCATAGAACCATCTTTCTTCTTTACAAACAACACCGGAGTATCCCAAGGAAACACACTAGGCCGAATGAAACCCTTATCAAGCAACTCTTGCAACTGCTCCTTTAACCCTTTCAACTCGTTTAGGGCCATACGATATGGTGTAATAGAAATGGGCTGAGTGCTCGACAACAATTCAATACCAAAATCGGTATCCCTATCAGGCGGCATGCCCGAAAGATCTATTAGGAAATACATCTAGGAAGTCTTTCACTACCGGAACTGACTCAACAGTAGGAGTATCAACACTAACATCTCTCACGAAGGTTAGATATGTATCACACCCTTATCGACGATCTGGTGAGCCTTTATAAATGACACAACCTTGCTAGGAACATAATCCAATGTACCCTTCCACTCAAACCATGGCAAACCTGGCATAGCCAGCATCACAGTCTTGGCGTGACAATCCAGAATAGCACGATAGGACGACAACTAGTATGTGCCCATGATAACTCCAAAGTCTACCGTATAGAGCAATAATAGATCAATGTTGGTCTCAATACCACCAATAACAACTAAAAATGACCAGTATACACGCTCCACATTAATAGAATTTCCCACGGGCGTGGATACATAAATAGGAGAATTCAAAGAATCATGAGATATATCAAAATACGGAGCAAATGAATATGAAACATATGAATTACTGGATCTCATATCAAATAAGACTGATGCATATCTATGAAAAACCGGAACCATACATCTGATGACTGCGTCTGAAGTGACTGCCTCCGTCCTACCCAATAATTCATATAATCTGGCCTGGCCTCCCCCTCTAGGGAGACCTCTATCCGCCTGTCCCCCACCTTTAGCAGGTTGTGTGGATTGAACAGCAACTGGAGTAGCAACCATGGCATGTGAAATCCTTGGACCTAGCTGAATCTGTGGAGCCTGACTAATATGTGGAGATGAACCCCTCCTGCGTCTGGGGCATTTCCTCACCATATGACAGGTATCACTACTCTCAAAGAAATCTCTCGGTGTGTGTGGATGCTGGGATTGGATCGGTCCTAGTCGGCTAGACTGATTGCTAAAGGAAACCCGTGCAGGAGGTGCACTAGAAAGTGGCAAAGCAATGTGTGTAACCTGAGACCTCAGGATAGTCGGAGCACCACTAGAAGCTGGAAGTTCTTAATAAACTGGATGGCTCACATAGACTCTACCATGACAGGTTGTAGCTGCAGCGTGGCCACCACTAAATCCTCTAGTACCTCGAGGCTTTTTAGCCTTCCTGTCATCTCTCTCACGGCCCCGCATATCCTCTAACCTCCGTGTGATCTCTACTACCTGTTGATATGGGGTATGTGTCTCCAAATATCGAGTCATTCCGAATCTAATACCATAGTTGAGCCCCTCGATAAATCGGCGAACTCGCTCTCTGACCGTAGAAACCAAGGCAGGTGCATGTCTGAACAAATCACTAAATCTGACAGGATACTTTAACACTGTCATAGTACCCTGGTGTAGTTGGTCAAACTCCGCGCGCCATGCATCTCGAAGGGTCTGGGGAACAAATTCTCTCAAGAGCATCTGTGACAACTGAGTCCATGTAAGTGAAGCTCCATCAGTTGGGCTACCCTCCTCGTAAGCCTGCCACCACTAATACGCTTCTCCTAACAATTATAATGTAGTAAAAGCGACTCTGCTCGTCGATACCACAGTACAAAGAATAAAGCAAGAGACTCCAAGAAAGCAAACTAAATCATAAATACGAAAGTTTCCCTACAAAGGGGATGGTTCAACAACCCATAAGGGACGGCTTGCCAAGCTACACAAACAATTAATTTTTGTGCTATAACCAACTTTAGTTTTTGTAACTCAATAAACTTTCGTACTACAATAAGCTAACTTTCTCAGGTTATTCTTACTCTATTTTCATACATGGACCGACCTTTTTGTGAGAATACACGAGAAAATATCTTTTATTTTCTACATACAATGATACAATGACCCCTAT
>ML271251.1:3872-16039 GCA_005239495.1 Nicotiana undulata
TTTTTAATCCGAATCACGTCATCTCAAGTCCGTTTTACACCAAATTTCACAGATAAGTCACATAACATATAATAAACCTGTTCCGAGCTCCGAAACCATAATACGAGCCCGGTAACACGATTTTCACATAATTATTCATTTTCAAAATCCTTTATTATTTTCATAAAACAATTTTCTTTAAAAATTTATTTATCGGGCTTGGGACCTCGGAATTCGATTCCGGGCATACGCCCAAGTCCCATATTTTCCTACGGACCCTCCGAGACCGTCACATCACGGGTCCGGATCCGTTTACCAAAAATGTTGACTAAAGTCAACTTTATTCAATTATTTCATTCAAACTCCATTTTTATCAAATTTTCACATAGAAGCTCCCCGGCTACATGCCCGGACTTTGCACGCATATCGAGGTGAGATTAATGGAGGCTTTCGGGGCCTCGTAACACAGATTTAGCTAGAATTACTTAGGATGACCTTTTGGGTCATCACAATCTCTCTCATAACCTAATGCAAACTATAGAGTAATATGCAAATGATAAACTTATCTTTAATATTGTAGCCATTAAATGCAACTCCAGAAAACCATAATAGGATTTCAGACATCTTAAGTGTCTCTTTCTAACCTAGTATAGAGGGAAACATAGTCACATCTTACCTGATTCTGCTGGAACGTAAAAAGTAAAATTTATTCATTTTGCCTGTAAAAGAAAATGCTAATTCTATTCTACCTTATTTATTCCTTCATCCAAAATTGTTCAGCAAAATCATCTATATGACCATAGGAGCAATTTGGACACCGGTAAGTAGGCATGAATACTTACTCTAAGTCTGTCTTGAACTTCTCTTTGTTCATCCAATCCTAAAACTTGACGATCCACATCATTATATCTGCAGTTGTTGTTAAGTGTTAACAAATAATCCATGATTTCTTCATCATAAATCGGGATTGTTTTTCGTTAGAGAAACGATAAGATCCTCTTCAGAATCAAACAGTTGTTGGATTATAAGTCATAGCTATTTGCATACACTATATTCACCATGACTAATCATAAACTCATCCGATTGTTATTATCATGCCCAACTGGTCCATTTGAGCTAAACTACCAGATTTGACTTCCTTTTCTGCAAATGTTTTCATTTATTTTATATTAATGATTTTTCCCTGTTCTTCTTCACATGGATCCACTTTTATAAAAATAAGTTTACATATACCTAACATCTAAGAGGTTAGTAATGAATCACAAAATTTGAAATATTTCATACTTCTTTTCTAAAGAAACAACCTTTCACCCTATGAAGAAAATAGTAGGTTATCAGCTTGAATTATGGACTAATAATGAGTAAATCTTATATTCGTGTGCTAATATAAGGAATTAATTTAAAGTTCGCAAATAATTATGAACTACAAACTGCATGTAGTTATTAGAAGAACATTCAAAATGAATTTTGATTATGCATGGAGGTAACTTTTTAGGAAGTGAAAAATGTAGCAAGTTTGCCAACATAGATTAATAGCGACAACTGTAGCCATTTTTTGCAATAAGAAGTCAATTCTAATATAAAAACAACTTTAGCTAAAGAAATTACATATGTTTGCAGAAAATATTATGCAAATATATGTATACGTCATAAGAATACAATATTATTGTTCAACTTCTGCTAATTTATTTTAGTAATCCCGCCAAATTATCTAAAAGCAAAAATCGCTCAAAGTACTTGATACTAAGAAGAGTGCTGACTATAGAAGATATAGAATATAACAGCAGAACACAATAAGGACATTTTAGAAAAGGTCCATCCAAAACAAAGCAAGTAGTGATGGTATTTAGGAAGAGGAAATGGATGTACAGTTTATTTCTTTTTAATCATGACAGTTCAGAGGGGCACATGATTATAAGTGTTGATGGTGTATAAATTCATGAATAATAAGAAATACCCAAAGACCAGATGTCAATAATATGTAGCACATATAAGTAAGATGTTATTTTTGATTCCTTATAAATTATGCAAACTGAATGTTCCTTCTCTATGTTCATTCTAAATATTCTTTCTAAATTTTGTAAACTATACGATGCTCATCCATTGCAAATTCAGACACTTTCAATGGTCAATATATAGGGTAATACAATCATCTTTAGAATATTGATCACAAACCTTAACAATATAAGATCTTCCAGTACGATCGAAATAAGAAAAGCATACCTTTTAGCAGCGAAATTGAATTTGTTGGCGTTCCCCTCAGCGGCATAGGCAGATCACTTCAGCTGCATACTTGCAGCGACCAATTTCCAGCATCCAAAAAATTGAAATCTGGAAAAGAACGATTAGGAATCACCACAACATACTTTTATCATTGAAGTTGTGAAAGAACTCAGAGAACTCCAAAAAAATCATCACTTAATCATCTACAAAATTGAGCAAAACAAAAAAGCTTAACTAATAAAAACCCAAGTTCATAAAAAATCACCAAAATAGAGAGCCAAGGATTACAATGGAAAAAAAAAAGAACTAACAAATATTTCAACGCAATTAACTCTGCAGAATGCGTGATTTCTACATGGAAATTATTTTCCACTTTGGGGGTTCTTTGTTATGCTCGTCGGGAGATCACACCTTCCAGGTAATTGTCGATCAAATGCATTCTTCAGCAACAATAAATTCTAGTTTTGAACGAACTGTGGAAGAAGACAGGAAAGGCGTTTAGTATAGAAAGCCCCAATTCTCAATTGAAAGGAAACAAAACAGTTTGGTTTTTGGAATAAGGGAAACGTTACGCTTTTGTGACTTTTAGGTTTTGTTGGTTAATGAGGTAAATGAAGAAAATCGAGGGAAAATATAAAAATTGGAGGAAAAAGATAAATGGAAATCCTGTGCAATGAGATGTGCCACGTCAGTCTTATAAGTCCTTGCTTTATATTATTATATAGATTGTATCGTATTGTATTGTACTGTATCATTTGATGAATATAATGTTTAGATAAATTGTATCACATGACGTTGTTTCATGATATCATGCATTAACAATATGAACAATAAATTCATAATATTATAAAGAAAAATTATGTTACGGGATAAATTTATTATATAAAAGATAGGGTAAATGATAAAAGTAAAACTATTTAATAATAATGAAGGGTGAGATAAAAAAAAATTTAAATAACCATGCAACCAAACCAGATCATACTACATAAAAGTGGAATATTTGTCCTTACCACAAATTTAACATACTATACAAAACAACCAAAACAAACATAAAACTACGTAACAATCCTGCAAACAAGGTGTGAGGGAGTAGGAGAATTGCAATCTTTTATATCACCCCTTTCCAAATAAGAGTATCCTTCATTTTGAATATCGTGGTTAAAAAGAGTTGTTGAAGCGAAGGCTTTGTGAAAACCAAAACCCTCGATTACTCACTGTTTCCGGCGATTACCCTATCACGGTATGCCCAAATTTCAGTATCTCTATGTTCTGCTGTACACACTCTTTCTCTCTCTCTCTCTCATCTCGATATCCGTTTGTTTGTTTGATTCAGATGCATCAGAATAGTGGAGCCGCCGATTTGGCTCAGCTTCAAGCCACCATGCAAGCAATCGAATTCGCTTGCACTTCTATTCAGGTCATTTTGTCAGCTAGTTTAGTTATATCTGAAATCAATTTACAGCTAAACCATGTTTGCTATATGAATCATTTGTGCCTTCTTTAGTTGAGAATTGTGAAATTAAGTTAGTCTAGTCGTATTTATATGAAGAATTTATTCTTGTGGTATTGGATGTTGTATAATTCTGAAGGCCTTATAAAATTGAAACCTCCTTTCCATTCTTTTCCCTTTTGCTGCTGATAGGTTCCAGAGACGAGCTTCAGTGCCACACAATTTACTTGATGATTGTTCTCCATGATTGATTAATCCTCATAACCATATCCATACTACAAATTCTACAATCAAATCACAAATGTGGACATCTGGACTATGTTTGAGCATCGACAAGTATTTGACCTTAATGAATTACAAGTTGAAAAAAATGATTTCATGCTATCTATTGCTGTAGCTGGCAAAGTTCATATTGCTGTTTCCTAGTTATATATTTTATAAGCTGGTATTCTTTATTGGAAAGTAAAGATGTGTAGAAAGTGGCAGAGTTAGCAGTTGAAGTCTCTCATAAGGATGCTTCTTAATGAACTGGTTTTTGTTACTTCTTACTCTATTTCTGCTTCAGTTTTTCTAGGTTCGCTAGCACATTTCAACTTTTTGCTACTGCGTGCTGTTAACTCTTTCCCAACCATTCTTCACGCGTTAGTGACTATTAGGAAGTTCTTCATTTTTCTAGTAAGAAAGAGCATTGAGCTTATTCTCCATTATCTTGCATAAAGAAATGCTTTTCCTCCGTTCTTTAACATATATTCTTGTTCACTTAATACCTTTAAGGACCTTAAAAATGAAGTGACACTCAACAGAAAAGTTTCTTTACTCTCTTACTCATCATGTGTTGTTGAGCTTTTGTTCTGAAAAGTTTCCAGGGCAATTATGTAATTAATACTCTTTCTCCCAGTTTAGATGGCAGTCTTTCCATTTTCTGGGAGTCCAACACTGTTCAATTTGTAAAGTAGGACGAATGGGATAACTCTTTTTGTCCCCTTATTTGATCATAGTGGTTTTTATTCCATATACTACATTACAGGTTTCCCTTTACATATGCACAAAAAAGCCTTTAGCCTTCCGTTGGAAGTGTTAATTTTTAGAAATATTTAAGCGTGGAGCATATAGGGAGTTTGGTTCCTCAAAATATTATAGACCTGTAGAGGTTATCTAGCTCATGACAATTAACTAGAAAACATGACTGTGCTAACGATTATTCTTCGGATACATGCTTTTTACATTTTCTCTATAACTTCTTTTAGTGTTTCTCTTGGACAGTAAGTTCTAAAGAACTTGTAGAACTCTCTCTTGTTTTAGCAGATGCATATGAATCCAGCAGCAGCTGAGGGAACCATTTTGTCACTAAGCCAGTCTCCTCGGCCATACCAGGCATGCAAATATATTCTGGGTAGGTCTTTATAATCACCCTCCTCATAGCTGTCTAAACGTTTCAACGTTCAGGCTCACTCTATCAACATTGCATTGCTTCAAGAGACAAGAAAAGGCAAGCATATGAAATGAAAATCATTTTTCTAGAGGAATAAAAAATGGCGATAATATCCTGTCTTTTAGAGTCGTGTTGTTGGATGAGGATGTTTGCTCTCGTTGTGTCTATCAGAAATAAATTTGCTAAATTAGATGAGCTTCCACTTCTATGAGTTGGCTAGATGATTTCATAAGGTTAGTTATGTCTTAGTTGTAGTGTGGTTGAGTGGCTTGTTTACTAGTTAATGGCTTGTTAATGATAATAGGGATGTCGAAAAATGTTTTGTCATTTAAATGCATCTTGAGGGGATGAGTAACAAACTTTTTGACTTAGTGAGTACTGGAAGTTTCCATAACTAACGATAGTATGAATGTCACATAGCGCTTCTTTGTCTAATGTGACATGAGGAGAGGCAAAACAACAATGCTTTTTTCCTCCTAACAAATCGTCGTGCTGCAATCACATGCAATGCTTTAAAGCCACGAAGAAATTGTGAAGTATGAATTCATTTCACTAAGAAATGAATATTGATTGATTGAGTAAAATAGTATAATGTAAAAGTAGACATGTGGTGTAGGGGGATTGCCCTTGCAAAAGATTCTCTTTGCTTGATGACTTTGACTACTCATATGTCTTAGACAAAAAGCCAAAGCTATAGTAGTAGACTAAAAGAATGTTACAAATACACAATAGGAAAATGAAGCTATATACAACGCAAATGGCCCTAAGACCTGTGCAAGTACTCCGAGTAACTTGTACGGGCAAGATAGAATTTCATTTGGTTAATTTGGTCTAGGCGCTCTTGGTAGGGCTGCGCCTTTACTAAGGGGCATCTAGACTGCCTACAAAGATCATTTTCTTCAGCTGGATTGCTTTTAAGGAAGCATGCTTAACACAAGACAATCTCAACAGAAGGGGTTTTAAATTGTTAAACAGATGCTATATGTGTCAAAGCAGCTCCGAGTCAGTCAGCCATCTGTTTTTGCATTGTAGAGTGGCCAAGGATCTATGAAATATGTTCTATTCTCTCTTTGGCATTCAATGGATCGTGCCACAGCATGTTGGTGAAACACATGCAAGCTGGAGCCTATGGAGAGTTGAAAAGACCATCAAGAAGATCTGGGTGATGATCCCTGCAGTTATTTTTTGGTGCTTGTGGAATGAAAGGAATCATAGATGTTTTGATGGGATCTCAACTCCAACTCATTCTCTTTAAGCTAGATGTCTGCTTAACCTTTTTTGCTGGACTAACTTAACTCCTGTAATTAGCTTTGATCAATTTTTTGATTTTGTTAGTTCCCTGATGTTTTGATGTAAAGGGGCTAACAAACTAGTATTTTTGTGCTAGTGCTGTTGTTCTTTTGTAACTTTGCATCTTCTTGATGCCTTTTATTAATGAAACACCTTACTTCATAAAAAAAAAGGGGGCATCTAGGCTACATCTGGCATTGGCTGCGGCCTACGCTGTTTGCGTGTGGGCATTATGGGCTCTGCCTGCGCACGACTGGTGGACTGATGCTAGCACAAGGCACTAAGAGACTTCAGAAGACACGCCATGGGATGAGACTAACAGGTAATTGGGCACTGGTGGAAAGTAGTCCATGACATAAATCTTGACATCCAAGAAGGGAATGCGGAAGGAGAACATTAGGATAGTTTTTATCCCGATAATGATTTCTTAAATATGTACGTTCCTCCATTCATACCGTATGTTCCTTTTCTTTTACTAACCAGTATAAGATGGGCTAAATGTTCAAAAATTTACAAAATGTCCCTTGCTCTTGTCTATTTTTATATTACTGATTTGCTGTTGTAGAATCTTCAACTCCTCTAACCACACATGCTACTATACAATCTATTTTTCTTTCTTAAAGAAAGAAAAATTTGTAGATACATGATTTTCAGAAGTTGATTAGAAACTGCCTCAATAGCTAAAAATGCTGGCAATGAGTTCTTCTATTTATCGATTAATGCTGCTTTTATTTTACCAGAAAATTCTCAGTTGGCAAATGCAAGGTTTCAGGCTGCTGGAGCAATTCGAGATGCAGCTTTAAGAGAATGGGTATCCCTTGAGATTGATGACAAGAGGGGGTTGATAAGGTATGCTGTTGTTTAAATGAATCGAGCATTGTAGCTGCTTTGGCTCTATATAAGTTTTGTTTTTTCTGTTATTTTGAGATGTGTACAAATGAGAAACAATTTGAAATATTATCTCCTTAAATACAGAACTCTCGTGCTGATGAGCTTAGGCTTTCTATTATTTCTATAGGCCTTTCTCATCAATGGTGTTTGCATCTGTACAATATAATACTTACCCCATCCTTTTAAAGAATTGTTTTCTCCAACCCCCAACCCCCCAAAAAAAAGAAGGAAAAAGGAAAGCAAAAGGATTCGACACATCTTTCTTCTCTGGTGGCATTCTCAAATTTTGTCATTTACTGCAGCTTTTGCTTCCACTCTGCTATACAATATGCTAGTTCACCTGAGGGCTATGTTCAAGCAAAAGTTGCATCTGTAGCTGCCCAGTTGATAAAAAGGGGCTGGTAAGTGGCTCTATATTGGAAGTTTGCAGTCATGCACATTATAATTCACGCATTATATATTTGTCCTGCTAATGCTAGCAGTTATGTGATCACAAAAGTAGCTCTTTTATGCGCTCGAACTTGCTCAATTATCTGTACACATATCTGAGTCCGTGCACACATAAATACATTGTATTATATTTATTTGATGTACTAGGATTTTTGTGATCAAATATATTTGATGTACTGGGATTTTGTGATTAAATATCTATTAACGAGATCGTCCCTAGAGCCTTGGTCTAGCAGTTAGAGCGTAGTGTGAGGCCCTTGATAGGAGGGTTTGGAGGTCGAGAATTACGGTAGAAGGTTAGTTGGTAGTCGGGCGTTTTTCTGTTCTGTACGGGGGGTTTCAGACAGGTTAGTCTGATAGTGTCTTATTCTTAGACTGCCAGTATTTCATGCTGTTTTCCTACTATCTTGCCGCTCTTATTGCTTGTTGCTATTTGCTTCCTTCCACCTATTTTTGATACTGCTTGTTTCTATTGTTGCTTTTCATCCTCTTGAGCCGAGGGTCTACTGCAAACAACCTCTCTACCTTCTAAGGGTAGGGCTAAGGTCTGCGTACACACTACTCCCGAAACTCCTCTTGTGGAACCCCACTGGGTTTGTTGTTGTTGCTGCCGACAAAATCCTGGTATTTGGTATTTGAGTGCAGGAGGGTAGAGGGACGGGAGCATTATGCACCTAGTTTCGTTTCGTACTGTGCGCCATATGCTCTCGGGAATTTTTTGATTAAAAGAAAAGAAAAATTTAACAAGGAGACTATTATGGATGATAGTAGAATATCTCAACAAGGGAAATACATATGTTCTTGTTGTTGTGATTGCCGGCTTAGAATTAAAAAATATACGTAAACTGGGAAACAACTTAGGGAATCTCTGTAAACTGGAGATTATGCAAGATAAGTTAAAATTTACAAGGAAACCATGATTTCATATGAAGCTTTCATATTTAAGCGTGTAAAGGATTTTTCTATTTCTTAAAAATGAATGAGTTTATTTTATGGCACCTTTGATCTTTTAATTTTAAGGTGCGCTTGCGTGCTATTATCATTTCCTTTGGTTAGTATTCGTGTGCTTAGCCAACACAGATATTATCTTTGATATGTGCAGTTACTCAATTTCGATTTTGTGTACATGATATCATAAATTTCCAAGCAATAGGGATTTAAAAGCTGTTCATGACTGGTGCTTGCGTCTCTGTGTAGGATAGAATTCAGTGCTGCTCAGAAGGAGACATTTTTCCTTGAGGTCTGTCTTTCAAGTTCATAATTTTGGCATTGTATGAATATCTCTTTCTTGTTTATACCCTGGTCCAGGAACATGCTTTTCTTAATTATCCATCACTATTGTCTGAATACTTAGTTTCTTCGATAATATATTAACACATGGATTGTTATTGTTTCCTTTAACTGAGATGTCTAGATGGTTTCATGATTTGGGTATCATAAGTGATGTACTTTCACAAAGTGAATTAACTAGACGAGACAGACTTATCATAGCACTCAAATTCCACCTAAGCTCAGAAACTTTTTTTTTTTGATAAGGTAAATAAATTTTATTAACAATTGGGGACTAACCCCGTATTACAAGCCGTATACCAAAAAAAAAAAAAAAGAAGAAAAAAACAAGAAAAAAAAAAGAGAACCTACACCAAAATATAGTTCTCAACAAAAAAGATCCAATCCTCTATACAAATAGGGACCTCATGAGTACACCAAAAAGAAACTAGGTACAAGAAACTACTTTGCAATTTCACAAAATCTCCGAAACTTGTCTTCCACTTGAAACATAAATTGACTCTACTAGAATCACCCACAAAGGTATCGTAAAAGTGATCTCTTATACCTCATTATACAATGTGATTATGAAGCAATCCCTCGTTTCCACCACAGATTTCTTCTCAACTTGAGATGACAAGTGGTCAAGTTGTCAGCTGTGTGTTGATACCGTCATGTTATACGAACTGTCTCAGGGACACAGTACAAAAGCAGCTCATGAGCTGGTTGGACCAACTTGAGCTGCCTGACAACTCTTAGAAAGCTTGACTGATCTCAGACCTCCCTTGCCTTTAAGACAGGAGGGGCTGGAATCTTTCGTGGATCCTAACTCTTGGTGATTCTTTTGGTTGCAATAACTGGACCTGCCTCCCATGGACATGGTGTGAGGAAATGTCCATCATAATTAGCATTTCGTATGAAATTTTGCAAATGAGAAAATGCTCCATCATCCTGACTTGGGTTTGATGTCCTCTGGAGTCTAGACATATGGGTTTAAGCTCCAATGATCAGCAAATATTCCAGCAGCATAGGCGTTCTTGCTTTTGAAAGATACCAGAGGGAGCCTTATGCCTTGGGTTGCAGCTGAGGCATACATGGGCAATAGGGCCTTAAGGGTCATTTTTGACAGTTATGATTTTTGACATTTATGTGCAAGAAAACGAAAATCTCAGATTTATTTTGGGGGCACATAGAGCTCTCTTGAAATGGATTAAATAAAAGATACCTAAAAAAGGTTAAAATCTGGGTCTACCTTATCCAAATGAGCATAATGCCAGTTCTATAGGACGGTTATTAATCTAAAAATATTAGCATGTGAAAGTGAATGTTGGACCTCTAAGGTCAAATACTCTTCAAGAGGAATGTTGTAGAAATGCATAGATGTACTTTCATACAAGAAAATACAATTTTGGAATCGATGTGAATTTAGGTAAAAAGTAAAAGCAGAACATGATGGAATCAAAGGATTCCTACAGGCAAACTAGCTAGCTGGATTAAGGCTTAGCTTTTACTACACTTACATATGCTATGATACTTGCCAAGAGTCTTTTTATTCTGATTAGGGGCTTGTATGTCTATGTAGAGATAAGTGTGATACTCAGAGACCATTCGAGAACTCGTGTGTTGTCTTGAAAGACAAATTAATAATTGTTGGAGTGTAATAGGAGTTAATAGATAGGATTGAGTACAAATGATTCATATATCAGAACCCTAATAGTTTGAAATTGAGGCGTAGTTACTAGTTAATTGATCAATTGATATTTCATATATCATCATGTCATCGGCATCCCAGTTATGAAAAATTTGGTCTATTGGATATTTAATTAATGTTTTTAGCATGTACTATTTTTTAATATCAACAGTCCTATTTAAATTCGAAGCCAATTTATTGAAGTCTTTTCATAGTTGAGTATTAATTTAATGGGAAGCTTCAGCTTAGCTACCTGTGGCTGTCCTTTCTCTCTATGTTTGGGGAAGCTTTTGTTTCTTTAATATCCTTTATGTAGTTTTATGATAACTAATTACTTAATTCTTCCTTAAATATTGGACTTTTACCCTCCATTATGGTAAGCCTCAAGCACTGCCGTTCTCTCTCAAAACACATTCAGGCGCAAAAAGATACCAGTGTTGTGGAGCAGACTCAAAGTGCCAGCATATTTGATAGAGCATGACTCGTTTTACATATGCAAAATCAAGATGAAATGTCAGAGTTACTTGGGTCGTCACAACTGTGGAATATGAAAGGTTTAGGATTTCTTTCCAACCTAGAGTCTCGTTGGAGCACTCGTGTTGGGAAAATGGATCTTTGACCTAACTCCACCATAAATCTAGCTCATGAGCTGAGTATTTTAGGGACCATATAAGAAACTACACCGCAATACCCTCAACTATTATGAGACTTACAATTAGAAATACAAGCTTTAAAAATGGTAAGTCACCTAATCAGAAGGCAAAAGACATTTGTTAGTCTCGGGAGGTAAAACATAGAATGCTAAGAGGCAGTTGATAGTGTTACATTTTCAAATAGAGGCTAGATGAGAATAACGTGATCCACTGTGCCCTAAAAGTTCCAGCCACTAATTCCTAAGTATAAAAGCCACTTAACAGGGGAACAAGAAACTGCCAGCTGGCCATTGTTTCCCCCTTTTGCACAGTCCCATGAAACAGAAGTTTCCTCTTAAGTCGTTTCTGTTTACCCGTAAAATGGTACTGTTGAATTTATACGTGGTTTATAGACAAATGAATCGATTTGATCCAAAAATAATAGAAGAATTAGACAAAAATGTAAGACTTAGCCTTGAAATTGAAATAAGACGACAGATATCTTAGTTCCCAGCGCAGAGATCTCGGAGGCATTAAGGACAATATAAATAAGCAAGAAAGTAAAATGTTATTGAGCTTTTGATAGAATGTAGTGTATGCTCCCCTTGCAATGATGGTAGAGGCCATTATTTATAATGTTAGTTAAGTAGTCAAATAGGAGTAAATAACACTAACCCTAATCCTATGTGTACTAGGAGTAGGACATGTAATATCTGTATATATAGGGCTCATTGTATCATTGAAAATAACAAGAATATTATTTTTCTCCCGTGTTTTCTCACATGGTATCGGAGTTATTGTGAGAGTTTTATCGCTGTGCATCAATTCCAGCGACTCCGGGAAGAAGAAAATCAATCAACC
>ML271253.1:0-15930 GCA_005239495.1 Nicotiana undulata
CGGTATTATCTAGACATAATCAACCCAAGTACATCAATAATGGCTCAATAAATCAAACCCATAACCTAATTATTTATTTCAAAACATTCTTCCTAAGATTCCAATATTTGACGCCGGGCCCGCTTGGTCCAAACACGAGGCCCTGACCAAAACCCAATCACCCATAACCCTACAAGTTAGAATATATGATTTGTTTTAAGATTCGACCCCAAATTGAGGTTGAATTACTCAAAGTTCTAAAAATCCAACTCTACCTAAAATCCTTAATTCCTACTTTAATTTCCATGTTTTTAGGCCTAAAATTTAGTGATTAATTGAATAAATTAAGAGGAAACGAGATCAAGAGCACTTACCAATGAAGTTATGGAGGTTGGGGAGCTTGATTCTCGGTTATGGAGGCTTGGGGAAGAAAAGAGAAGTGGAAAATGGGAAGAATCCCGTATAAGGTTCTGTTTTGGGGTTAAAATATAACTGGGCGTTTTTAATGCTATGCGATCGCGGAACATGAGGTGCGATCGCATAGAGGTAAGTTGCTTAAGCTCTGCGATCGCATAGGCCCTTGTGCGATCGCACATGGCAATTCTACCCAGCCCTAGGCCCTATGCTAACCTCTGTGCATTCACAACACCCCACCTACGTTCGCACAGTATTAACCCTGGACCCTCCGCGATCGCGCCCTTTGAGGTGCGTTCGCACTTATAAACTAACCCCCAGCCCCCTTCCTACCTTTTACACTATGCGATCGCAGAGAAGCAAGTGCGAGTGCATAGTGCATCAGACCCCATCACATGCCAATGCTATGCGATCGCAGGGAAGAATCTGTGATCGCAGTGAAGGAGGTATCAGACACCAGAAAAACTTGAGGAACACCAGATTTTCATGTTTTTCACACCCGGTTAACTACCCGAAACTCACCCGAGCCCTTGGGGCTCAAAACCAAACACACACACGACTCCCAAAACATCTTACGGACTTGTTCAAGATTTTAAATCATCAAAATATCATCAAAAACCATGAATCAAACCCCAAAACCAAATTAATCAAACTTAAGAACTTTGAAATTCTAGAATTCACNATGACACAACGAAACTATTCCCGATCTCGGAATTTCATTCGGACCTCGGGAACATAAAATCACCTATCAAGCCAAATTTCAAATTCTTTAGAAACCCCACAAGTTCATTAATTCCATTTTTCCTCATTTTGATCTGAAACCAATCAAATGAAGCCCGTTTTACACCAAATTTTACAGATAGGACAAATAACATATAACAAAACTGTTCCAGGCTCCGGAACCGCAATACGGGCCGGTAACACGGCTTTCACATAATTACTCATTTTCACAATCCTTTATTATTTCCTGAAAACATATTTTTCTTTAAAAATTCATTTCTCGGGCTTGGGACCTCGGAATTCAATTCCGGGCATACGCCCAAGTCCCATATTTTCCTATGGACCCTCCGAGACCGTCACATCATGGGTCCGGGTCCGTTTACCAAGAATGTTGACCAAAGTCAACTTTATTCAATTACTCAATTCAAAAATCCCATCTTTAACAACTTTTCACATGGAAGCTTCCTGGCTACCTGCCCGGGCTGCACACCCATATCGAGGTGAGATTAACAGAGGCTTTCGAGGCCTCGGAACATAGATTTAGCTGGAATTACCTAGGATGACCTTTTGGGTCATCACACATATAAACAAATATGTACCCAGTGAGTATCCCGTCTAAAATCGAAGAAGTAGTGACGAGAGGTAGACGTGATACTTACTAGAGTCAATAACCAATAATATGAATAAATAAGGATAGACAGGAAAAGTGTCAATTATATAAAACTGCAATTTATTCTCATGAGTGAAATAGTAATTACCACAAAAGTCTCAAGTTCCCCTTACACGTGGGGTAATTTATTTAATAATAACAAGACTCTCAGTCAAATACATAGCACATAATATGCCGAAGCGTACGACCGAAGCGACGCGAAAATAAATGTGCAATGCCGAGGGTCGAGCGGCACGAACCATAGATGCA
The DNA here is from genome assembly GCA_005239495.1 of Nicotiana undulata. Classification (NCBI taxonomy): domain Eukaryota; kingdom Viridiplantae; phylum Streptophyta; class Magnoliopsida; order Solanales; family Solanaceae; genus Nicotiana; species Nicotiana undulata. The sequence goes on from ML271253.1 coordinate 2,033, forward strand.
TCCATTACCCCGCTCGCGAATCGATCATGCGACGCGGTTGACATAAATATAGGGCTACCCCGCTCGCGAATCATACATACGACACGGGTGCTCGTAGACATACACAAAATTTGTTAGGAAATTCAGGAATTTATCTTGGATTATTCTTGAATTTAGATATTTAAGCACTTAAACTTACACATAGCTTCTAAATTCTCATGTCAATTTCAAGGATAATAAACAACCAGGAACACATGTAAAGATACAGGTAAGTCACATAAGGGCATGCTTGTGAAATCCTAAATTCTACCCGACACAACAGAGTAGCAGCTACGCACGGACTCTCGTCACTTTGCGCGTACGTAGCCCCTGAAAATAAGGACAATTCAATCATTTACATTTACCTATGGGGACAATTCCCTCTTACAAGGTTGGAAAGGAGACTCATCTCGCGTAGAATCTACTTCCCGGGTCAAAAACGCGCCCGAAACTCCAAACATTACAACCGAGGACTCGAAACTAGTCAAATGATATATAAATATGTCAATGCATTCTCAAAGTATGGTAATTCTCCTACTTATTTAGTAAATTCACTATTCTTGAAGAAATCCCAAAATACACCCCTGGGCCCACATGCTCGGATTCTGTAAATTTTCGAAGATAACACTCACCCATAGCCTAAGGATCATTAATATATAAGTTTTGTATGATTTCATGGTAGAAAAGTTGTGAAATTCCCTAAAGTTCATCAACCCTAGGTTTTCACTGTAACCCCTTTGATTTCCACTAATTAGATGTTAATCTACCTAAGTTTTGGTGTAATAATCCAACATTTAAATGGGAATTAGTTACCTCTTAGTAGCTAGGATGAATACCCTCTTGAAAGCTCTCAAAATCGCCATTGGAGGAGAAGAAATGGTGAAAAATGGCCAAATCCCGTATTAAATGAGATCACTGCCTTCAGTGATCTCGCACCTGCGGCTCGAGGACCGCAGGAGCGGGTCACCTAGGCCCACCCGAGCCCCCGTGCAATTATACCAACAAGTCCTAAATCATATTATGGACTCGCTCGAGCCTTCGGAACACCCAAAACAATGCTAAAACTCAAAATCTCCCTCAAAACCCCTAGAATCAAACTTAAGAATTTCTAAGTTCTTGATTTCTATAACAATGCGCCGGACTGACCTATACTACTCGGAATGATACCAAATTTTGTAGGCAAGTCATGAATGACATAACGGAACTATTCCCTATTTGGAATTCTGTTCGGACCTCGATAACATTAAATCACGTTCCAAACCAATTTTCAAACTTAAGGAAACTCTATTTCGCTATTTGGCGTCAAAATGCTCCCGGGTCATCCAACCCATTACGGACATACGTACAAGTCCAAAATCATCATACGAAGCTACTGGAATCATCGAAACTCGATTCCGAGGTCGTTTACTCAAAACGTCTACCGAAGTCAAACTTTGCCATAAAAGCCAACCTTAAGGAACCAAGTGTTCCTATACTATTCTAAACACTTCCAAATCCCTAACCACCCGTCCCGCAAGTCGCAAATCACGATAAGCCGCTACAGGAAGTATTATTTGGGGAAACGGGGTCCGAATACGCAAAACGACCGGTTGGGCCGTTACATTCTCCACCTCTTAAACAAACGTTCGTCCTCGAACGGATCTAGAATCATACCTGATGTGCTGAATAAGTGTGGGTATCTGCTCTGCATGTCCTCCAATGACTCCCAAGTCGCCTCCTCGACTGGTTGGCCCCGCCACTGGACCCTTACATCATAAATTCTCTTAGATCTCAATTGGCGGTCCTGTCTATCAATAATAGCAACTGGCTCCTCCTCGTAGCCTAACCTCTCATCCAATTGAATAGTACTAAAATCAACAACGTGATAGAAGTCGGCGTGGTATCTATGGAGCATGGATACATGGAATACCGGATGGACTCCAAATAAGTCGGGAGGTAAGGCAAGCTCATAAGCAACCTCTCCAACTCGCCTCAATACCTCGAAAGGACCTATGAACCTCGGGCTCAGCTTGCCCTTCTTCCCGAATCTCATAATACCCTTCATCGGCGAAACCTTCAGCAGAATGTTATCTCCCTCCATAAATGACACATCACGTGCCCTCTGATCCGCGTAGCTCTTCTGTCTGGACTGTGCTGTGCGGAGCCTCTCTTGAATTAACTTCACCTTCTCTAAAGCATCTCTCACCATGTCTATACCATATAACTTAGCCTTACCAGACTCAAACCACCCGATAGGAGAACGACATTGCCGACCATATAAAGCCTCAAATGGAGCCATCTCGATGTTGGACTGGTAACTATTATTATAAGCAAACTCGGCCAAAGGCAAGAACTGGTCCCACTGGCCTCCAAAGTCAAGCACACATGCTCTGAGCATGTCTTCCAATATCTAAATTGTACCCTCCGACTGACCATCAGTCTGTGGATGAAATGCTGTGCTGAGATCTATCTGAGTACCCATCTCTCTGTGCAATGCTCTCCAGAAGTGCGAGGTGAACTGAGGACCTCGATCTGATATAATGGACAACGGTACACCGTGCAACCGGACTATCTCTCGAATGTAGATCTGAGCTAAAATCTCCGAAGTATAAGTAGTAGCCACATGAATGAAATGCGCCGATTTGGTCAATTTATCCACAATAAACCAAACCGCGTCAACTTTCCGCAACGTATGAGGTAACCTAACCACGAAGTCCATAGATTTGCGCTCTCACTTCCACTCAGGAATGGGCATCTGCTGAAGTAGGCCTCCTGGCCTCTGGTGCTCATATTTAACCTGCTGGCAATTAAGACACCTAGCCACATACTCCACAATGTCCCTCTTCATCCGTCTCCACCAGAAATGCTGCTTCAAATCATGATACATCTTCGTAGCACCAGGATGAACAGAATACCGAGAACTGTGTGCCTCCTCTAGAATCCTCTACCTCAAGCCATCAACATTAGGAACACACAAACGATCCTGATGTCTTAGAAAACCATCCTTGCCAATAGTAATCTCCTTGGCACCACCCTGAACCACTGTCTCCCGTAGTTCTGCCAAACACGGATCATCATACTGTCGAGCCTTGATCTCCCCCACTAATGAAAACTGAGCAACCACATAAGCTAGAACTCGACGAGGCTCTAAAAGATCTAATCTCACCAAGCAATTTTCCAAGGACTGAATGTCCAAGGTTAGAGGTCTCTCCTCAGCTGCAATATAAGCCAAGCTACCCATACTCTTCGCCTTCCTACTCAAAGCATCTGCTACCACATTCACCTTGCCCGGATGATAAAGAATGGTGATGTCATAATCCTTTAGTAACTCAAGCCACCTGCGCTGCCTCAAATTAAGATCCCTCTTCTTGAACAAGTGCTGCAAGATGCGGTGGTCTGTATAAACCTCATAGGACACCCCATATAAGTAATGCCTCCAAATCTTAATAGCATAAACAATCGCCGCCAACTCCAAATTGTGTACATGATAATTCTTCTCATGAACCTTCGGCTGGCGCGAAGCATAAGCAATAACTCTCCCTTCCTGCATCAATACGCACCCCAAGCCAATGTGTGAAGAGTCGCAATACACTGTATACATCCCCGAATCGGAAGGCAATACTAGAACTGGTTCCAAGATGCCGTCTTGAGCTTCTGAAAGCTCGCCTCACACTCGTCAGACCACCGAAATGGAGCATTCTTCTGAGTCAATCTAGTCAATGCGGCTGCAATGGATGAAAATCCCTCCACAAATCGCCGGTAGTAGCCTACTAGACCCAAGAAACTCCTGATCTCTGTCGCTGAAGTAGGACGTGGCCAACTCTGAACTGCCTCAATCTTCCTAGGATCAACCTTGATACCCTCTCCGGATACTACATGTCCTAATAATGCCACGTAATCCAACCAAAACTCACACTTGGAGAACTTAGCATATAACTTCTGTTCTCGCAAGGTCTGGATAGGAACTCTCAAATACTGCTCGTGCTCTCCCAGGCTACGTAAGTAAATCAAAATGTCATCAATGAAGACGATGACAAAGGAATCAATATACGTCCTGAACACCCTGTTCATCAAGTCCATAAATGTTGCCGGGGCATTAGTCAAGCCAAAGGACATCACTAGGAACTCATAATGGCCATATCTCGTACGAAAAGTAGTCTTCGGGACATTTGAGGCCCGAATCTTCAATTGATGATAGTCTAATCTTAAGTCAATTTTGGAAAATACCCTGGCACCCTGTAACTGGTCAAACAAATCATCGATGCGCGTCAATGGATACTTGTTCTTAATAGTTACCTTGTTCAACTGGCGGTAATCAATACACATCCGCATAGACCCATCTTTCTTCTTTACAAATAGAACTAGAGCACCCCACGACGACACACTCGGTCTGATAAACCCCTTAGTCAACAACTCCTCAAGCTGCTCTTTCAACTCCTTCAACTCCTTCGGAGCCATTCGGTACGGGGGAATAGAAATAGGTTGAGTGCCTGGAGCTACATCAATACAAAAATTGATATCTCGATCCGGAGGCATGCCCAGAAGGTCTGAAGGAAAGACATTCGCAAAATCTCGAACAACTGGCACTAAATCAATCGTCGGAAACTTAGCGGTGGTGTCCCGCACATAAGCAAGATATGCCAAACAACCCTTCTCGACCATATGTCGAGCCTTCAGGAAGAAAATAACTCTACTAGCTGCACTAACTGAGGAACCTTTCCACTCCAGCTTAGGCAACTCAGACATGGCCAAAGTAATCGTCTTGGCATGGCAATCCAAGATGGCATGATGAGGAGAGAGCCAATCCATCCCAGGATAATCTCAAAATCAACCATGTCGAGCAATAGAAGGTCCGCTCTAGTCTCGTATCCACAGAATAAAACCACACAAGACCAATAAACCCGGTCTACCACTACAGAATCACCCACTGGAGTGGATGCATATAGTGGAGAAGCTAAGGACTCACGAGGAACATCCAGAAAACAAGCAAATAAGGCTGACACATATGAATAAGTAGATCGTGGATCAAATAGCACTGATGCCTCCCTACCACATATTGAAATAGTACCTGTGATAACGGCGTCTAAGGCCACTGCATCTGCTCGGGCCGGAATAACATAGAATCTGGCTGGAGTACCTGAAGACTGACCTCTGCTGGACTGAATAGGATCTAGCTGAGCTCCCCCTGACTGGCCTCCACCTCTAGGACGACCTCTACCAGCTTGTCCTCCACCTCTGGGTGGATAGGGCACCGGTGCTGAGTATTTAGGCTGATAACTCTGCTGAACAGCCTTGCCCCGAAGTCTGGGACAAGTCCTCCTCATATGGCCTGAATCCCCACACTCATAGCATCTCACTGAAGTCATGGCCTGCTGCCCTGAAGAAGAAGAACCGTGAATAGATGGGGGAAGGTGAGAGACCTCTGGCATAGCACTGAAGTAGGGACTGGGAGAACCCTGATAACCTGAATACCCGTCGGAGTATCCCTGAATGGCTGGTGGGCGGTTAGAACTCTCCGGCATGGCGTTGAGATAAGGCCTCACTGGAGCACCACGGGGAGGTGGTGGAGGAGCTGAATATGGAGGCCTTCTAGGCTGGCCTCTGCTGAACTGACCCCTGCCCCTTCCTGGGGCCCCTCGGAAATCTCCAGAAAATCTAACTCTCTTGTCCTGCTGACCCTGCTCTCTGCCCCTCGATCGATAACCCTCAATCTAACGAGCTATCTCAACCACAAGCTGATAGGGAATACCCATCTCCACCTCTCGGGCCATGTTGGCCCTAATACCTGAGTGCAGCCCAGCTACAAATCTCCACACTTTCTCAGCATATGTAGGAAGAATCATGAGGGCATGACGGGATAATTCCGAAAACCTGGCCTCGTAATCCGTCACAGTCATCTTCCCCTGCTCCAGCTGCTCAAACTGATACCACAGCTCTTCCCTCTCGCAGGGTGGAATATACCTGTCCAGGAACAGATGAGTGAACTTCTCCCATGAGAGAGGAAGGGAACCTGCTGGCCTACCCAGGATGAATGACCGCCACCATCTGCGGGCCCTGCCCTCTAGCTGAAAAGTAGTGAAATCAACTCCGTGGGACTCCAAAATCCTCATGTTGTGCAGTTTGTCCCTGCACCTATCAATGAAGTCCTGGGCATCCTAGACCATGTCACCTCCGAAGACAGGAGGGTGCAATCGAGTCCATCTATCAAGTAACTTATGCGGATCACCGTCCACAGCTGATCTAAGCTCAGGTGCTACTGCTGGCTGTGCTCCACCCACGGGCAGAGTACCCGGAGTCTGATATACTGCCGCTGCATGACCTGCGGCCTGGGTGGTAGGGGTCTGAACTCCCCCTCCTGCCTGAGATGTAGCAGGATCCGCTGGAAATAAACCAGCCTGGGTCATAGTATCCATGAACCGCATCATACGGCCAATGACCTCCTGGAAGCCCTGTGCTGTCGTGAAATCCATCGGAGCTGGATCTGCTGGGGGCACCTCACCCTGCTTCTCAGGGATAGGATCCTCTGGGGGTGCTAATGGAGTAACTCTGGGATGCCTCTGTCCCTTACCTCGGGTCGGTGCCCTCCCCCGGCCTCTGCCACGGCCTTGGACTATGGGGGTAGCGACATCTCCCGGGCCTAGAATATCAGTTGCACGAGTCCTCACCATCTGTGAGAGAGTAGAAGAATGAGATTTAGTAAGACCATCAACTGCACGATAGAATAAGAATAAAGAGAGATTTTCCTAACACCCTGTAGCCTCCCGAAGATAAATACAGACGTCTCCGTATCGATCCGCAAGACTCTACCATGTTTGCCTTTGACTTGTGAGACCTACGTGAACCTATAGCTCTGATACCATCTTTTCACGACCCAAATTCCTATTCAGGTCGTGATCGCGCCCATCATCGGAGTCAGTCAAGCCAACACTAGTTTGCTAACGAAATTTCTTAAACTAATGGGATGTTCAAATACTTGTCCAGTTTTAATTTAAGAAGTCCTTTAATGAAAGTGAGGAAGTGAGGCAAAGTGATTTAAAGTAACTCAAAAATCATTTGCCAGCATAAAACACAGTAGCATAATACTAGTGAATCAACTACGTGTGTTAAGACCTAGTGTCACAAGTCCACATGCGACTAGTGGAATATACAAAATAAACAAAATAGATGTACAACTGTCTGGAAGGATAGACAGAATATCCAAGAATAATGGAAACTCCACAGTGCTGCTGAGGAACGCCAGGAAGAGCATCTCACTGTGTAGTCTAATCCAGATAGTACTCTCAGCGATGGACACCGGAATGGTGACCAGGTGCAACAGCCTCATAACCTGTACAATTAAGTACATAAGTGTAGCATGAGTACATATAAACAAATATGTACCCAGTGAGTATCCCGTCTAAACTCGAAGAAGTAGTGACGAGAGGTAGACGTGATACTTACTAGGGTCAATAACCAATAATATGAATAAATAAGGCTAGACAGGAAAAGTAGTCATGAAAATCACTAAGGCATGAAGTATACATTATATAAAACTGCAATTTATTCTCATGAGTCAAAGAGTAATTACCACAAAAGTATCAAGTTCCCCTTACACGTGGGGTAATTTATTTAATAATAACAAGACTCTCAGTAAAATACATAGCACATAATATGCCAAAGCGTACGGCCAAAGCGACGCAAAAATAAATGTGCACTGCCGAGGGTCGAGCGGCACGAACCATAGATGCATCCATTACCCCACTCGTGAATCGATCATGCGACGCAGTTGACATAAATATAGGGCTACCCCGCTCGCGAACCATACATACGACACGGGTGCTCGTAGACATACACAAAATGTGTTAGGAAATTCAGGAATTTATCATGGATTATTCTTGAATTCAGAGATTTAAGCACTTAAACTTACACATAGCTTCCTAAATTCTCATGTCAATTTCAAGGATAATAAACAACCAGGAACACATGTAAAGATACAGGTAAGTCACATAAGGGCATGCTTGTGAAATCCTAAATTCTACCCGACACAACAGAGTAGCAGCTACGCACGGACTCTCGTCACTTTGCGCGTACGTAGCCCCCGCAAATAAGGACAATTCAATCATTTGCATTTACCTATGGGGACAATTCCCTCTTACAAGGTTGGAAAGGAGACTCACCTCGCGTAGAATATACTTCCTGAGTCAAGAACGCGCCCGAAACTCCAAACATTACACCCGAGGACTCGAAACTAGTCAAATGACAATGCATGCTCAAAGTATGGAAATTCTCCTACTTATTTAGTAAATTCACTATTCTTGAAGAAATCCCAAAATACACCCCCGGGCCCACATGCTCGAATTCCGGAAATGTTCGAAGATAACACTCACCCATAGCCTAAGGATCATTAATATATAATTTTTGTATGATTTCATGGTAGAAAAGTGGTGAAATTCCCTAAAGTTCATCAACCCTAGGTTTTCACTCTAACCCCTTTGATTTCAACTAATTAGATGTTAATCTACCTAAGTTTTAGTGTAATAATCCAACATTTAAATGGGAATTACTTACCTCTTAGTATCTAGGCCGAATACCCTCTTGAAAGCTCTCAAAATCGCCAATGGAGGAGAAGAAATGGTGAAAAATGGTCGAATCCCGTATTAAATGAGATCACTGCCTTCAGTGATCTCGCACCTGCGGCTCGAGGACCGCACCTGCGGACCCGCTCCTGCGGAAAATGTTCCGCACCTGCGGTCAAAGGGGACCTCACCTGGGGTCGCACCTGCGATGCTTGGGACCGCATGAGCGGTCCCGCACCTGCGACTGGGCAACCGCACCTGCGGTCACACCAGATCAGGTGCACCAGCAACTATTTTAGCTGGTTTTTAGCCTCGTGGGGGGCTGTCTGGGAGGCACCTGGGCCCACCTGAGGCCCCGTGTAATTATACCAACAAGTCCTAAATCATATTACGGACTCGCTTGAGCCTTCGAAACACCCAAAACAACACAAAAACTCAAAATAACCCCTCAAAACCCCTAGAATCAAACTTAAGAATTTCTAAGTTCTTGATTTCTATAATAACGCGCCGGACCGACATATACTACTCGGAATGACACCAAAATTTGCAGGAAAGTCATGAATGACATAACAGAACTATTCCCGATCTCGGAATTCCGTTCGGACCTCGATAATATAAAATCACGTTCCAAATCAAATTTAAAACTTAAGGAAACTCTATTTCGCTATTTTGCGTCGAAACGCTCCCGGGTCATCCAAAACCCATTACGGACATACGTAAAAGTCCGAAATCATCATACAAAGCTACTGGAATCGTCGAAACTCGATTCTGAGGTCGTTTACTCAAAATGTTGACCGAAGTCAAACTTGGCCTTAAAAGCGAACCTTAAGAAACCAAGTGTTCCTATACTATTCTAAACACTTCCAAATCCCGAACCACCCGTCCCTACAAGTTGCAAATCACGATAAGCATCTACATGAAGTATTATTTGGGGAAACAGGGTCCGAATATGCAAAACGACCGGTTGGATCGTTACAAGTGCTATCGCACCTGAGGGGCTGCGATCGCGGAGAGTAAAATAGGGCAGGTGAAAACTGTTCAATGTTATCGCACCCGAGGGGCTGCGATCGCGGAGAAGGGGAGATGTTGTGCTGTGTGATCGCGGGGGGTTGACCGCGTTCGCATAGGTCAAATGTGGGGACTAGAAAATAAAGCTGTGCGATCGCGGATTGTTGACCCCGTTCACACTGAGTAAAGGCCTGGGCAATATAAAATAAACCCTTCCGCGACCTAAACCCTCTTTACACCATTTTTGTACGACAAAGAGCTCTTGAGGCGATTTTTTAAGAGGGAAATCAGTGTTCTTCATAGAGGTAAGTATTTTGATCATTAAACTCGTTTATGAGTGATTATAGAACATAATCTCGGTATTAAATTCATGAAAATCAGTAGAAAAAGGTGGGTTTAGGGCTTGAGATTGTGAGACCTTTAGGTTTCGATTTGAAGGGTCAAACGAACTCCGATTTTGGTGTTCTTTATATGTACAGACTCGTGAGAGAACGAAGAACATTTTGGTATAAAAAATTTTGAGTTTCGGGATGCGGTATCGGGGGTCAGGTTTTGACCGAATTCGGATTTTTGAGCTAAATCCGATATTTTTCAATTGGAATTTATTCCTTGAGCATAATTTGATGATAAAAATCTGAACTTGGTAGATTTGGAGCATCCGAAAGTTGATTCGAAAGGCAAACGCATTGCGAAGTAGTTTCGGGCTAGTTTGAGGTAAGTAATGTCTTTAAATCTTATCCTGAGGGTATGAAACCCCGGACTATGCACCCTTTCACGGGTTTTGAAATGCAAAGGTTGAAACTTTGGAGATATATTCCTTACTTAGGCGACTATTGAGTTGCGAAATGGCTTTCTAAAGCTTATTTCCAATAGTACTATATATACTTGATATGATTTGGCTGTAAGCCATGTTTGGGACCTAGTGCCGACTTGTTTACCCCTTGGTGGTTGTGTTTACTATATTTCCTCACTGATATGTTATGACCTTACACTCAGTCTTTTCCTGATAAATTCTTTTGACACTCAGAGTATTTTGATACTATTTATTAAAAAATGAAACATTGTTTTGGGTCGAGAACCCGGTATGTTTAAGGCCTAAGGGAAAATTGAGAGTGTCTGACTGAGTGAGGCTTTCAGGCCTGTATTGTGAGGAGGCTTTCAGGCCTTGTATGAGGGAGGCTTTCATGACTATATTGTGAGGATGCTTTCAGGCCTATATTGTGAGGAGGCTTTCAAGCCTAATATGAGGGAGGCTTTCAGGCCTATATTGTGAGGAGGCTTTTAGGCCTTATGTTGTTATAGAGCTTGGGCTGTAGGAGCCCCTCCGGAGTCTGTACACACCCCCAGTGAGCGCAGGTACCTATTGAGTGATGATTATCGCCCACGGTGCGGATACTGAGTGATGATTTTTGCCCGCGGGGCTGTTACTGAGTGATTGTAAGAATGCCATATAAAGAAATTGTACGAGAAATGATTATGGCCCGAGGGGCAGTTTTATGAAGATTTTTAGTGAGTTTTCGAACTATGATTAACTTCATTTTCAAACTGGTTTTTACTGAGAATTTTACTAAGATATATTGATATTACACTTGTTTCAAAGGATTTCTGGAAACTGATTTTTGAACTCATGTATTTGATGACTACTATCTGGTGACTTGGTGTTTTACTAGCTTTTGTGAATTGGTGTATATGTATTGTGTGTTTTATAATTCTCAGACTGTGATTTATTTTTATTACTATTGAGTTGGCGTACTCATAAAGACTCCTTGTGCCTCTGTGCACAAATCCAGGTACCGATTTGGAGCAGTAGCTGCCTTATTCATTAGCAGCAGTTCACGGGATTTCGAGGTAGCTGTCCAGCGTCCACAGCTTTTCCATCTCCCTTCCTTGATTAGTATTAGAAATTGATTCATAGACATTTATTATGACATTAGCAGTAGCTGCCTTGTTCGTTATTTGTTTTTAGATGCTCATGATCATTGACTCCAGTCTTGGGAGGTTTTGTTTAGGTTTTGTTTAGACTATTATTTGGGCGCTAAGACTTAAATAATTTTTTTTTTGCTATGCTTGCTGTTTATCATTGAATTGTGAACTTTTATAAAAGAACCAATGCGCAGTAAAGTGATGGTTGGCTAACCTAGTTCCACGATAGGCTCCATCACGGCCTGTTAGCATTTGGGGTCGTGACAAGTTGGTATCAGAGCTCTAGGTTACATAGGACTCAACGGTCATGAGCAGGTTTAGTAGAGTCTTGCGAATCGGTACAGAGACGTCTCTACTTATCTTTGAGAGGCTGCAGAACCCTTAGGAAACGTTCCACATTCTTGAATTCTTATTGTGCGAATCCATTTATTCAGCCAAAAGCGTAACTCTTTGAATTCCTTTCATGTATTCGAATGCGCACGCGAGCGCTTGGTATCAGTTGTGCGTCGGCATCTTGTGACTTCCATGGGTGAGATGTGATTTTAACATGTTAATAATGGGTTAGTCGGAAGGACTTGAGGCCGGATTTTGTCAGTGGCTTGAGTGTTGAGATTTCATTTGGGTGAGCACATGTGTTGGGGGACTTATATGTCCGTTTGTGTCCTTATTGATGGAACTTTGTGACTAGATGACTATATGATGAGTGTGATCGGATAGTTAGATGTATTCAGGCTGTTTGATTGTGACCAAAATTAATAGGCAGGAGATGTGGAAAGAATCATTGATTATTTGACTTCTGTATTTAGTTAGAATATGGCTTCGAGTTATGAGTATTGAAGTACCTCTCGTGTAGTTTAGTTGTGAAGTGAAGTGGGTTTTCCTATTATGTTCTGAGTTCCTGTGATGCCTTTTGAGCTGACCAATGCTCCAGTAGCATTCATGTTTTTGATTAGCGGTGTATTCAGGCAGTGATTGCACTCCTTTGTTATTGTATTTATTGATGGCATCCTGTCGTACTCACGTAGCCAGGGATAGCATACTCGGCATTTGATGATGGTATCACAAGGATATAAGGAGGAGAAGTTTTGTGCGAAGTTCTCCAAGTGTGAATTTTAGGCTCAGTTCAGTAGCATTCTTGGGACACGTGGTGTCTAGTGAAGGTACCCATGTGGTCAGACGAGTGTGAGTAGAGCTTCCAGAAGCTCAAGTTTCCTTGACCAAAACCCCAGTGTTAGTATTGCATCGGCTTCAGGTTCTTATACCGCTAGATGGGATGTCTCGAGGGCAGGTAGTGGTTGTGTTCTAATGTAGGAAGGTATAGTGATTGCGTGATAGCTATGATTTTCGGAAGTGTATAGGGAGATAACATTTTGAGATTAAGCAGATAGGGGTATCTCCTGCGGGTTGTCTTGAGGTGTGTGACCCTTATGTTTATCTGTAGCAAGTTCTTTTCTACCAGTAGATGATATATGTTGTAATTTGAGTTTATATCGCTTGTGGGAGTTGGCATGATCATTACAATGGTGGATGCGAGAATTGCATACGAGTTGAGGGTTAGATGGTCTACGTTATATGAGCATATGAAGGATTTAGTTGGATCCCACCATAATATGGTGGCAGTGATAATGTGTGGGAATCGTGAGTTATTGCTTGTCTTGATCTTTGGTTTTGAGCCAAGTGGGGGAGTCCGCTAATGATGAGTTGATTACACGATTATGTGCTGTATTGGTTTCAATTCGAGGTATGTTGGTGAATCAGTTATGACCTACAGAGGTGGAGTCTGGGAATGACTCGAATGATGGAAATTTCTTCGATAAAAGTTGTAATGTACTTTACGGATAGTGAAGTTCATTGAATAATGGAGTTGTACTGGTAAGTGTAGAGTGTGCTTGTTGCTTCAAGGGTATGGACTACTTTCCTAGTATATGGATTGCAAGCGGGGTCAGGTCGTTCTGTTTACTTGGTTAGTGTAATTGAAATTGCGTAGAGTAAATGACGTTCGAGAATGGTTCAGCCGGATTCAAGGTTATATGTAGCGATCGAGGATCTTCAAGGTGTGAGAAGGGCTAGAACTGAGACTTACGGGGAAGGTGTCAAGGCTTGTGGTGTATTTGCATTATCATGGATTCTATCCATCAGTATCAAGAAAGTGAAGGTAATGACTTTAAATTCGCAGGAAGTCTCTTTAGGGTAAGTATTTCTAATGTGGTGAATTTGGGGATAATTGAGGGAGTATTCAGCGGCTTATGAGCCTTAGACGGTATATTTTTATGCTTGGGTCTCGTGCGGTGAGTCGGGATTGAGAATTGCGGTATTATGGCAAGAAGAAGTATCGATTCGAAGGTAAGTCAAAAGGAACTTGGATAAATAGGACAGCTTAGTAGTAGGTCGGATCGGCATGATAAGGGATATGGT
>ML271254.1:0-25043 GCA_005239495.1 Nicotiana undulata
CTAGACATAATCAACCCAAGTATATCAATAATGGCTCAATAAATCAAACCCATAGCCTAATTCTTTATTTCAAAGCATTCTTCCTAAGATTCCGAAATTTAACCCCGGGCCCGCTTGGTCCAAACACGAGGCCCGGACCAAAACCCGATCACCCATAAACCTACAAGTTAGAATATGTGATTTGTTTTAAGATTCGACCCCAAATTGAGGTTGAATCACCCAAAATTCTCAAAAACACAACTCTACCTAAAATCCCTAATTCCTACTTTGATTCCATGTTTTTAGGCCTAGAATCTAGTGATTAGTTGAAGAATTAAGAGAAAACGAGGTTAAGAGCACTTACCTATGGAGTTATGGAGGTTGGGGAGCTTGATTCTCGGTTATGGAGGCTTGGGGAAGAAAAGAGAAGTGGAAAAATGGGAAGAATCTCGTATAAGGTTCTGTTTTGGTATATAAAAAAATCACTGAACGAGTTTGTGCTCTGCGATCACAGAAGAGGACCGGATGATACTCTACGCGATCGCAGGAAGACCTACGCGATCGTAGAACCTAAGGCCCCCCACCCTGTGCGATCGCAGCAGCACCCCACGCGACCGCACTAACCAACTTACCCCAGACCCCTGACTCGACTAATACCCTATGCGATCGCGGAGCTGGCATTGCGATCGCATAGAGAACCTGGGACCCCTACCAATCTGATATTGTGCGATCGCGGAGATGTATATGCGATCGCACTGAAGAACAGGCCTGACACCAGAAAACTAACAATAAACCAGATTTTCCTAAGTTTTCTCACTCCGTTAGCTACCCGAAACTCACCCGAGCCCTCGGGGCTCAAAACCAAACATACACACACGACTCCCAAAACATCCTACGGACTTGTTCAAGCTTTTAAATCATCAAAATATCATAAAAACCATGAATCAAACCCCAAAACCAAATTAATCAAACTTAAGAACTTTGAAATTCTAGAATTCACCTCAACGCGCCGAACCGGCCTACACCACTCGGAATGACTTCAAATTTTGCAGATAAGTTATGAATGACACAACAGAACTATTCCCGATCTTAGAATTTCATTCGGACCTCGGGAACACAAAATCACCTCTCAAGCCAAATTTCAAATTCTTTAGAAACCCCACAAGTTCATTAACTCCATTTTTCCTCATTTGGATCCGAAACCAACCAAATCAAGCCCGTTTTACACCAAATTCAACAGATAGGACAAATAACATATAACAAACCTGTTCCGGGCTCCGGAACCGCAATACGGGCACGGTAACACGGTTTTCACATAATTATTCATTTTCAAAAGCCTTTATTATTTTCAGAAAACAATTTTCTTTAAAAATTCATTTCTCGGGCTTGGGACCTCGAAATTAGATTCCGGGCATACGCCCAAGTCCCATATTTTCCTACAGACCCTCCGGGACCGTCACATCACGGGTCCGGATCCGTTTACCAAAAATGTTGACCAAAGTTAACTTTATTCAATTAATCAATTCAAAAATCCCATTTTTTCAAATATTCACATGGAAGCTTCCCGGCTACCTGCCCGGGCTGCGCACACATATCGAGGTGAGATTAACGGAGGCTTTCGAGGCCTCGGAACACAAATTTAGCTGGAATTACTTAGGATGACCTTTTGGGTCATCACACGATTACTTCTTCGTTAGCTAATTGTTGTTATTAGGATTCAACTTCAAGAATAGACTTCGTGAATTCAAGAAACTCTTTCTTGAATTAAATATGTCTTTAATTTATTTTTTATTTCTTTATTTCTTTATTTTCTTTAGCTTCCGCACGTTTCTTGATTTTCTTTTGTAGTTCTCGGACCCCTATCGTGTTGTTATCAGTACTCCCTTAGAACCGCGATTTCACGCTGCTATAGTATTATGCAGATCATATGTATTTTTGAGCTCCATCCTTTAATTAGCAAATCTTAGCATCCCACTTTAAATCTTAGCATCCATTACTACAAGAAAGGAAATCAATAGTTGCCATACTATTTTTTCCTTCTTGATATTCTTCAACCAAATGAGATAAAGGTCTACATCTCTTTAAATGTTGCCACCACCTTCTTAAGGTCATGAAGAGATGGCAATTTGGTGCCAAATTTCCACACTCCCATGTGGAAGTTGTCCCCTAGTAATTATCCAAAATTCACACTTAATTATTTATCCGTAAATTTCTAATTAATTTGTTAACTTTCCACTCAAATCAATAATTTACTAATTATCCACATTATTGGAAATTATCTCAAATTACTTAAAATACTACTCACTTTTAAAATACTTTATACATCTTACTATCATGGTCATGTGGTACCTTGTATGACACTAGACCATAAATACAGGGTATTATAGCTTGGACCGTATTTTATCTCAAAATGTCAAACTTCGACGAAACTCATTTTCTTCGATTCGCTTACCCTCTCGCCTTCACGAATTTACTAATCACTTTTTTGAAATATCATATTACTTATAGCCTAAAAATAATTTCATTCCCGAGCTTATGTCGATTAACTTACGACGAAACTTTAACATATGAAAATGCGGGATGTAACATCTTATTTTCGAGTTTTCACAATTTACTTTTGGCGTACTTTTACGTATGAAAACATGGGGTGTAACAAATAGCACAATCAAATACGCAAGGAGAAACATCTTGCACTACATCTGCAGTACCATTACAACTCCTCAAAGCGCTACACGTCGCATAAGATTGATGAGGAAGGAAATGAAGGCATAAAATCCAATAGAATCAAACACGATGAGGAATCAAGAAGGGAAATGCTCCTAACAGCCCTACAACCTCTCGAAGATAAGTGCATATGTCTTCGTACCGTTCCGCAAGACTCTACTACACTTACTCATGACTCGTGAGACCTAAGTGAACCTAGATCACTGATACTAAGTTGTCAAGACCCAAAACCCACTATAGGTCATGATGGCGCCCAACGTCGGCATTTGGAAATCCAACGGTGAACTATTAGTTTAATTATTCCTTTTATTATTTAAAAAAAAAATCGCAAGTCTTATTAAGTAAAGGATTCAAATGCGTTTAAAATCATGAATATTTAAAATATTAGTAAGATATAAAATCTATTGACAATATTATGCCGAACAATAACAATCACGGGAGTATACCCAAAACCCGGTGTCACAAGTGCATGAGAATTTACTAAGAAGTATAATAACAATACAACATCTGTCTGAAATGTAAATAAGACAGGATAGAGTAAATAGTACGATGAAGACTCTGTAGGCTGCGATACGTAGCCTGGAATGCAGCTCACCAAAAGTCTCCTCAGCAACTGTGCCTACGCGCCAAGATGACCACCAAACGAACCTGTCAGATCCTGCACATTTAGTGCAGAAGTGTAGCATGAGTACGCAAATCAACACGTACCCAATAGGTATCTAGCCTAAACCCGGAGATGTAGTGATGAAGGGTCGACATCAACACTTACTAGAGGTCAAATAAAGCAATATGATAAATCACAAGCAGATATGAAGCACAACAATAATATTGGGGTAAAATAGTAAGTTACATAATCTTCCAAAATCAATACACGACATCACCCTTCGTGCTTTACACTCTTCCTCACAAAAATCAACACACAGAATCAAACTTCGTGCTTTACACTCTTCCTCACCCAAATAATATTAATAACACAATTTTGGCGAGTAATGATCAACAATATGAACCATAAATCATAACATCCCGGCAAGGGAACAACAGTAAAAATATTACCATCCCGGCAAGGGACTGTCACGACCCCAAATCCTAACTGGTCATGATGGTGCCTATCGTGGAACTAGGCTAGCCACTATCACCTAACTACACAATTCTTTTAATAAAATTCCCTCAACAATATTAATAATATTCCATAGCAAGTATAAAATTTCTCTAAGTCTTTAACAAAGCATAATATTATCTGACTGTCTAAATTATTCCCCAGATCTGGAGTCAACTGATCACGAGCATCTAAGAACAATACATACACTACTAATGTCATAAAATAATAGCTCAGAACAAAATACTAAATACTAATGAAGGAAGGGAAATGGAGAAGCTGTGGACGCTGGAAAACTACCTCGAAATCCCAAATGCTGCCGATGAACTAACTCAGATGGCTACTGCTCAGAACTAGTACCTGGATTTGCACACAGAGGTGCATGGAGTAATGATGAGTACGGCAACTCTGTAGTAATGAAAATAAATCAAGTCTCAAGATAAGAAACACACAACACAAAACACCAATCCACAAATAGTAAAATACTGAGCCAATATAAAGTATACATCTACTACATATGTGTGAAAACCAATTTTCGTAAAATTCCTTTGAACAAGTATTGTTTCAAATGTTTCTCAGTAAAATTCCCAAAGATCTCAGTATGAAAAATGAAGTGAATCATAATCAAAAGCTCAACAAAAAATCATTATAAACTGCCCCTCGACCCAAATCATCACTCGTAATCAGTCACTCAGCACCTCACCATCACTTAGTAACAGTCGCTCAGCACCTCACAATCACTCAGCATCAGCCCCTCGGGAAATCTCATTGTCACTCATGCCTCCCAATCACTCATCACTCGGCACTCGGCACTCGCACTCAGTAGGTACCTGCGCTCACTGGGGGTGTGTATAGACTCCGAAGTGGCTCCTACAACCCAAGCGCTATAAACAAGCCAAATCATGGCATCAATCACTCAGGCTCTCGTCCTCTCTCATATCATAACATCCTCACAATATTGGCCCCTGGCCTCACGCAGTCAGACACTCTCAACATGACACTCAGGCCATAAATAAACAGGGCTCTCGACCCAAAATAGTATTTCATTTCAAGAAATAATATCAATAAACTCTGAGTGTCAAAACAAATTTAGTAAGAAAGACCAAGTGCAAAATCATAATTTATAAGTGAGGAATATCAGTAAAGTAGCCCCGAAGGGGTTAGAACAGATCGACACTAGGCCCCAAACATGGCTTACAACCCAAATATATCAAAACATAGTAATACTATAAAACATATACTTTAAAAGCAGTTTCACAACTCAATAGTTGCCCAAAGAGGAACATCTTTCCAAATTTCCAATTCGTGCATGCCTCACACTCGTCATCCAGTGTGTGCGTCACTCAAAATTCGTGAAAGGATGTAAAGTTCGGGGTTTCATACCCTCAGGACAGGATTTAAAGACATTACTTACCTCAAACTAGCCCGAAAAGATATTCCGCAACACGCTTGCCTTTCGAATAAACTTCCGAGTGCTCCAAATCTATCAAGTTCAGATTTTTCACATCAAATTATTCTAAGGGGATGAATTCCAATTGAAAAATATCAATTTTAAGGACAAAACCCGAAATTAGTCAAAACCCGACCCCAACCCGCATCTCGGAACTCGACAAACTTCATACCAAAACGATCCTCATCATCTTACGAGTCCTTACATATAAAGAACTCTGAAATCGGAGTCCGTCTGACCCCTCAAATCATCCCTAAAAGGTTTCATAATCACAAGCCCTAGTTTCACCTTTTTCTACTGATTTTCCCCAATCAACATTGTTAATTTAGTCCTTAATCACATATAATCAAGTTATGAAGTCAAAAATCTTACCTCCAAATGTTTCCCTTTGATACCCTCTTCAATCCCTCTCAAAGAGCTTCAAAACCGCTCAACAATGGTGAAAAATGGACTGAAATTCGGGTTTAAATACTTCTGCCCAGATCACTCTATGCGAACGCGACCTATGACTCGCGTTCGCGATGAACAAAGTTTTCCAGCCTTCTTTAACCCTATGCGAACGCGGCCTTCTCCATGCGATCGCATAGAACAAATTTTTCCAACAGCCTTCTCCAACTCTTCCGGATAGCCTCTAGTATAATGGTCATAACGTTTTGTACAAAACTCCAAATTATAATTGGTTTAACTTTCGGAAATCTAGACATCAAGGGCTACAACTTGCATTTTTGGATCATCTTCAAATTCCTTATAGATTGTGAGTTATAAGCTTC
Organism: Nicotiana undulata; assembly: GCA_005239495.1. Taxonomy (NCBI): domain Eukaryota; kingdom Viridiplantae; phylum Streptophyta; class Magnoliopsida; order Solanales; family Solanaceae; genus Nicotiana; species Nicotiana undulata. The sequence goes on from ML271254.1 coordinate 6,020, forward strand.
CAAAGTCGAGACAGTGCAACAGAAATCTTACTCTATGCGATCGCGGGAAGCCTTATGCGATCGCCTAACACACCTAGATTTTTCCAAATTTTCTCTATGCTAACACATCTAGATCAATGCTATCGCATTGTACACCCCTGAAGCAAAACCCAAGCAACTAGAAATGGCCTAGAAATGGTCCGAAACCACCCGAAACTTACCCGAGACTCTCGGGACCTCAACCAAAACATACCAACACATCCCATAACATCAAACAAACTTAGTCGAGCCTTAGAATCACCAAAAACAACGCAAAAACACTAAATTCATCTCAGATTCAAGCCTATTAACTTTGAAATTTCTAAATTCCACCAACGATGCCGAAACTATCCAAAACACATCCGATTGAACTGGAATTTTGCAGACATATCCAAAATGACATTACGAACCTGTTCCAACTTCCGGAATTACATTCCGACCCTGATAGCCTATTTTCCAATGCCGACCGGAAATCGCCAAAAACTAACTTTCGCCAATTCAAGCCTAATTCTACACCGGACATCACAAAAATATTTCGAACACACTCCTAAGTCCCAAATAACCTAACGAAGCTATCCGTACCATAAAATATGTATTCTGAGGTCGTTTACTAATAAGTCAACTCTCAGTTGACTTTTCCAACTATAAAGCTATTTTTAGAGACTAAGTGTCTCAATTCTCACTACAACCATTCCGATTCTGAGCCAACTGACTCTAACACATCATAAACAGTATAACCAACCTATGACAAGGAAAAAACAAGAATAATAATGAATTTTCTATAGAACGACCGGCCGGGTCGTTACATTCTCCCTTACTTAAACACACGTTCGTCCTCGAATGTTTCTAGAGTTGGTCCACACACCACCAAAATTGCTGTGTAACCTACCATGCACATATTCAGAGGTGATCCCATTTCACTCTACCCCATATAGATCTAATAGCACAACATATTTGAAATTTCGAAATCCAATCTTGACCCATAACCTAGAACCAAGTTTCCACTTCCGAAATAATTTACAAGATCAAATCCCACAACTATAAGCTGAAATAGTCTGCACACACTGTATCAAGCCATATCCGTAACCCAAGATGAAATTACCTAATATACCGCATGATTCAACCACCCATAGAGATGACTCATAATCACAATAGCTGCTCAAAACAACCCAATACCGGTAAATAACCTCTTATCAAACAAAGCCTCTCTTTCACACCTTCATATGGTGCCGATGATGAAAGAAACACGTAGAAACCAGCAACCATTCATCCGATCAGCATCTATACCATCCAGAGCCATAACTTGTGCACTCCATAACAACATCCCAAGAGCTCAATTCATAAAATAAAGAAGACTCACACGAGAGGACTATCCTGCCACTAACACTTACCATTACCACATCGTGCTAAAATCCTGGCACACACCGGAAAATCAGAACACACGAATCTGACACCAAGGATCATACCTCTACCTAACTCTGCTGCAAAGCGTGATCCCATCCAACCGCTGTACCACATGAAATACTCCAATCCACCTTGCTCAAATCAATAACCATGCGAAATTCGACATCAATTACTCAAAGTGCATTGCCATAACCACGGGGGAAATCGAACGATACCATGCTACACGAACCAGAAAAAACATAACCAATACGTCTCAATCCTGCAACACCCAATTACTTACCTTACTCAAATCTCGCTATCAAGCCCAGATAGAACCGCACACTATGCACATATAACCAACAATCACATCTCCTCGAAACACGGAAAGGTAACTCATAGATCACTCCAAAATACGAATAAGCTCAATGACAATCGAATGGTACTTCTCTCAACAATAACAATTCGGAGTCAACAATTCCGACTCAATGTAGAACACACACCCATACTGGCCTACCAATAATTCTAAATCAACTCTTGTCATCCACATCAGGTTGATAACTCTCCAACAGTTCATAATGACTGAATCCTGACATATACTAACACCTGACTAGCTTTGATCGTATCCTCATAGTTCACAACCACAAAATAATCTGTTTATTAGAACTATTAGTCTCAAAGTCCATGAAGCGCACAAATTTACCATATCTGATCCCAACTCCACCACTCGAATATATAACATGTCTCTAATACTCAATCATTCCACAAAGGATACCCCTATAATTCTTTTGTGTCACCAAGCAACCTTGAATATTCGCAGTCGATCCAACAAGAGAGCGTCGTAATTCCAATGAAGCACCCTTAACTCGACACATTTTCGTTTCAGAATGTATACCCTCGGCCAGTCATACCAATTAGTGATATCATCTACCTAGTCGTCTAAAACTGTCGATGCTATCTAAGAATTTCACATATGCAATTTCTCAACTCTACACCACATACCGCATACACTACGCCATCCTATAATAAGTATAAGAACTTCCCACTTGATCCTATATAGAAGAAAAATCACTATACATCACATGCCCCTCACGCCAGTAGAAAATATACATCTCTAACCGTGGTAGAAACCCTCAAGAACTCTCCGCATCACATTTGTACACACCAACCATCAGGACCGAATCCTTCTAACTCGACCAAGCTACGCATGCCACTAAATCCTAAGAGAATTGCTAAGAAACACCTGTAACAACTCATTACTTCATAACACCCACCGAACTAAACATACCCCTTATCGTTTTTCATGCCGATTCGACCTACTACCAAGATGTCCTATTCATTCAAGTTTCTTCAAATTACCTTCGAATTGATACTTCTTGTTGCCATAATACCGCAATTCTCAATCCCGACTCACGGTATGAAACCCGAGCATAAAATATACTGTCTAAGGCTCATAAGCCGCTGAATACTCTCTCAAATATCCCCAAAGCACCACATTAGAATCACTTACCCTGAAGAGACTTCCTGCGAATTTAAGTCATTACCTTCCCTTCCTGATACTAAGGGATAGAATCCATGATAATGTAGCTACACCACAAGCGTTGGCACCTTCCACAAAAATCTCAGTTTCTAGCCAAACACATATCTTGAAGATCCCCAATTGTTACGTATAACCTTGAATCCATCGGAACCATTCTCGAGAGTCTTCCACTCTACGCAAATCTCAATTACCCTGACCAAGTAAACAGAAAGACCTAACCTCGCTTGCAAACCACGTACTAGGATACGTAATCCACACATTGAAGCAACAAACAAACTCATACACTGCACACACTACACTTTCAAGCACAACTCAATCATTCAACAAATTTCATTACCCGTAAAGTACATTACAACCCCTATCGAAGAAATTTCCATTACTCGAGTCATTCCCAGACTCAACCTCTGCAGGTCACAACTGATTCACCAATATACATCGCATCGAAACCAGTACAACACATAATCGTGTAATCAACTTATCATTAGCGGACTCCCGGCTCAAAGCCAATGACCAAGACAAACAGTAACACACAATGCCCATACACTATCATTGCCACAGGCCCCTGCAGAGGAAAGGCTTTATCCCAGCGAATAGAAGGTACTCAGTTCCGCACAACATATGGATTAGAACACTTTCAGGAAGAACATAGAATAGTAGAAGATCCAACATGCAAAACACGGCGATCATTATAAATTCACGAATTAGAAATGCTATAATATACTCTTTCCCATAACTTCTCATACCAGAACAACCCACTAAAATGAAAATAAGGATCAGAAATGTGGTCAATATCACAAAGAATAAAGAGATACCGTCTATACCCAAATAACAATTTATGTTTTCATAAGGAAGCCATTGAAGGCTTTCCAAAATTGAGATTTAGCCGTAGAAGGATCGATTTGTATCTGAAGAACAGGGGGATACAAAAAAGTAATAAGAGAGGCGCACAGACCAATTAATCGTATTGGTCGTATTCTTGAATTTGGAATGAAAAGAGGAGTAATGCTTCCTAGAAAGGGACAAAGAATAAGACCACTTAGATCAGAATAGCATTCACAGAAATGTTCTAACATATAGTAGAATCGAATATGGAAGAGATTCATTGACAACAGTAAAAAGATGGGCGCCTAATTCCAATACAATTGGGGTCTATCAGTGCAAGTCAGCTGAACACCGTGATTGATGAGTGGGTAGGTGGGTTAGGTGCACCTCTCGCCCGGTGGGAAGTAATGAGGCTAGTCTCCCCCACCCCCCTGAATGAAGAAGTAGTGGGGGGCCCTTCCCGCGTATGTGCCTTTATTTATATTCTTTCTATTTTTCAATTACCAATGGAGAATCTTTCTAAAAAAAACTCTCTGGCAAAACGCAATTTGTCGAGTTCAATTCAAGGTGCACCTTGCTTTTTTTTTTCCAGGTAGCTTTTTCTTACGCCTATTTAGCTAGTGGGGCATTGGTCATAGCCGAAATTCGTCGAAGGGATAAAACAAAAATAAAGAAGAGAAAGAAAGGGAAGTTTTTTCTTTCTTTCAATCCAAATAAGAGAACAAAGAAACCACTCAAAAATGAAAGTTAGATAAAGAAGTCTTAGTAAGAACTAGAACTAGACTTCTTCCCCCCTTTCTTTACTACTTTTTCTCTCTCCTTTTCTTTGTGCTTCCACCCGGGCTTTTCATTATATTTTATAGAGACCCGAAGAAATTATATATAATAATAAATGTATAAAGGTGAGGGTGAGGTACTTTCCCCGGCATACGGAAAGAAAATCCAGGACGACGGCATTAAAAAGAAGAGTAAGGGACGGGGAGAGGGAGGCTCTCGAAACCAAACGAGACTTGAAAGAACATGGAAATTAGCACCACTCATATGAGTGCTTTTGTCTCTTCGACACAACAAAATGACAACCCTCTCTATATCTCGGTCTCGATTTAGCATCATATATCACTTTGGAGAGCATTTTTCTTGGTTGTAGTGCGGATGTTGGAGCAACTCCTCTATGCTGTGGGTATGGAGGGGCAGCTGTCGCCGCCTGATAGAGGCGCACGCGGGGGCCACTGGAGCTATCTGCGTCGAGTGTTTCGATTGAAAGAGGAAGGGAGACAACTCAAATGTCAACACAGAAATAGAAAGAGTCGTGCTTCAAAGTGGAATTCTTATAAGATCCATTGCTCGATTTTGCTGCATGCTCTGCTCCCAAAATGCAGAGAGACTTGCGAAGGCAGATCCGGGTTGGTTGGTCCGGAAAGTCATGGGAGAGGCAGGCTAAGTAAAATAATATACTGGTGCTATTTATTATAGAATATTTTGAATCAAGCACGACACACTTTCTATATCTCCTCTGTCTACAAGGTAAACATCTTAGCTTAGAGCACAGCGTGTTCGCCACCACACTGGATGGCTGGTGCATTGGCCTTACCGTTAGAAGTCCGAGAGCGATATATCTCATGACACCCTCCGCGTGGTATTTTTTTAAGAAAGTTCGTATAACTTCAAAAGAATCATTCTTTATGAATCAAGTACCATTCAAACAAAGGATGCATTGCCTCTTTGAGTGAAGAAGAGAGGGGCTTTGTATAGACACTCTTGAGCTATGTTCGTCGCCCTAGGCTTACCATTATTTCATTTCATTCTATTGATTGGTTCTAGCTCCAAAGAACATATACATGGAGCTATGTCGACTTACGTACGTCTTGTTGATTAAACGATTACGTATACCACGCCACATATCATCCCCTCTTTCCATAGAGGAGAGATAAAGAAAAATAGAAGATATAGTGATCGTGCCGTAAGACCTTGTTCCTTTCTACTTGACTAAGTAGTATTTCGCTCGTGCTGTGGGTGTATGGGCTAGCCCATGGTGCGGTCAGCTATGATATACTCAACTTCTTCTTTAGTAGGTTTATCTACAACATCTGGTGGTGCCCTCGTGGGCACGTTCCTCTCTGGGGCGGTCTGGTCTAATCGAAGTCAACTGACTCACATGGAATACAGGGTTCATTTTCACCGAGTTGGTTGCTTGAGTCTATAGGCTACCTTTCCTATTTGCTTTTCTACAAGGTCTACTTTCATACCGGGCCAAGCCTTTAGGTTGTTTAAGTAGGTTTGGGCTAAGGTCGTTGCGCTCCTGCCACCTCTTGGCAAAGTAGGCTGATGGGCAAGCCCCCTCCTGTCGCAATGGTGTGGGGCGTCAGAGGCTGTTACCCCGTGGCCAACTCGAAGGGGCTGAANAAAAGTAGGTTGATGGGAAAGCCCCCTCCTGTCGCAATGGTGTGCGCGTCAGAGGCTGTTACCCTGTGTCCAACTCGAAAGGGCTGAAGTTCGACGCTTTTTGGTTGTTAAGTTATAGCAGGACTGAGCAACATCCAACAACGTAAGTTCTTCTGGTTTTCACTAAAGTGGCTTAAGTAGCCCTCGAGGAGTCTGTTTATACCGACCTACGAAATCTGACCATTTGATGCCTTAGGTTGTCTTCTAACATTACCGACATTTCGGGTTTTCATAAATTTCACATAAGATAAAAGCTCTTTTCATCATCAGAAATAACCTGATTTCCGACCTTTTGCATTGCATTACCATAACGAAAAGAAAAAGAATAAAAAACAAAAAGAGATTGCTCTTGTGACTCGGGAGGAACCTTTATCGGTGGAGGAAAGTAATATCGATGGATTCCTATAGAGCATCCAGGAAAAAACAGATTCAATCGGACGACGAATTCTTACGTGGTCCAAGGAAATCAAAGGTCCGCTCCCACGAATTAAATCCATATTAAATTTCTTAATATCATAATAGCTTATATAGTCATGATTCAATTAAGGTCCATTTTGATTGATTTCTCATTTTTCGGATCTGATTGTAACAATGGAGAAGTAGGAAGACTTTGGCGATTCATAATAGAAGGGGGTATCTAGAATATCTATGTCCCGGGACATAAAATATAAATAGTGAAATATGAGGAAGAGTTTACTCTGTAGTGAGATAGTTGTTCTCCTAATCGACTACTTATTATGATAATGAACATTCCACTTAAAAACTAAAAAACGACTCTCCAGGCGGTTACCTTTTTTTTTCATATTCATATTTATATCCTCTGCAACAATTGTTGGGACGGACTTTCGTGGAAAAGAAAAAAAGCCCTTTATTGGATTGGAAGCGATGACTTAAGCCTCTTTCTTCTTCTTTTCTTATAGGGCGTTTAAATAGCGTGACTCTTTAGTTTAATTAAGTTCAAATTAGTTAAATTAAAAGGCCCCATTTGATTCAATTCATGAATTAGCCCACTATGAGTCTACTACATTTAATTTTAATAATAATTATATATAATTAGATAATAATAATAATTAAATATATCATTCGTGTCTCTGTTACAACACAACGAAACTAAATGGTTCGAATCTAAATTGATTTTAGGCTGTACACCTATTTTTCCTGGGATTGTGGTTCAATCGGTCAGAGCACCGCCCTGTCAAGGCGGAAGCTGCGGGTTCGAGCCCCGTCAATCCCGACAGATTCAATAAATATATCAATTCATCTCTCCATTTTCTGTGAAAGGGGGGACTGGGAGCATAATTTCATTCCCAACGGGGGATCTTTTTTCTTTCTTTTTTGTTTCGCATTTCTCATCAAACAAATAGGGGATTTTTTCATTACTTCAACTAGTACCGATTGATGGGAGAGAGACATATGTGGATTAGTACAATTAATTATTTATTGGCATATTNTCGCATTTCTCATCAAACAAATAGGGGATTTTTTCATTACTTCAACTAGTACCGATTGATGGGAGAGAGACATATGTGGATTAGTATAATTAATTATTTATTGGCATATTTAGGATTCCAAGAGAGACTGGGTCTGGTTTTTCAACCCGATCCATGTATGTAATGGAATAGAATGGCAAGCTCCTGGTTCACACCTAGATCTGGCCGGAGAATAACAAAAGAAAGATCTCAAAGGCTCTGGGAATATACCACTCCCGATACTCTTCCTCCGTCACATCTATCTCCAAATCAACTGTTTGATATGCTGAATTAAATATCATTACCAATGATTACAATTTAATCAATATATAATAAAATAAAAAACAGAATAGTTTCTACGTCGACGAGTAAAAAGGGACTGCCCCGGATTGAAGAAAACTAGCATCCAGTAAAGTAGAAGAAAATTTTTCAAACCCATTTCGGGACACTTGTTTAAGTCCATAAAGGGACTGATTCAGGAGGCAAACTGAGTTCTCCCCTTGTGGAGAATATCCGTGAGGGAGAGACATGTATACTTCCTTTTTTGGAACATGTTAAGGCTTTACGCTCTAACTCACTGTAACAACTCTATGTGTCGTCGCGCCTAAGTTATCATTCTTTTTCCACTGTCTGATTGCAGTAAGGGTTCACGTAGGATGGTTAATCCAAGAGCAGGACCGAGACTTTGCTTAGCCAACACATATTCACATTGCCTTCCCTCCAAATATGTCTCAATTCACACCTCCAATCCCTTCTCATTAGCTCTCTGATTCTCAGGATAATATTGAAATGTGGATCCTTAGGCCCAACCATTGTGCAACTTTTGTATAGAAACCAGGGAGTCCGTCTCAACCTGAATGAGTCTATAACCCTCCTCCCAGAAGCTAGTAGTTTGGTTAAAAACAGATAATTAGAAGAAAATGATCAGGCAGGGATGCACATCAGAAACTTGCAAAGCCAACACAAGAGAAAAGAAATATGTTCACCCTCGGCAATAGGCACTTGATAATACCCCGTCCGCAAATCAAACTTCGTGAAGTATTGTGCTCCACTCAGCTGATCAAAAAGGTCTGCAATAAGAGGCATAAGGTACTTGTTCTTGATGGTCACTTTGTTCAGCGCTCTATAATCGATGCAAAACCTTAAACTGCCATCATGCTTCTTCTGAAATAGAACCGGCGCTCCGAACGTTTACAGTTCTTGGTAAACTCCACCATAGTAGGAGAAAGCACTTCGAGTGAGTTCATGTTATGTGGATGAGGCAGCAAGTTGAATATGAGTGCTTGAAGACAGCTTTAGAAGAGTGCTTGATAGAGACCTTAACGCTAGGGATAAATCCTTTCTTTCATAACCAAATGAAACTGTCTAAGGTGAGGATCCAAGACTGATGGGTACAGAATCCGGTGGTACTTCTTATTGATCACAAATCGCTTGTTATCGCACTATACTCTTTTTGCAAGATCAGCTCTTAGATGCGAAAAATCAAATGATGAAGGAGGAAATGAAATGTCGGATTTAATCATGGAAGCATGGCTAAGACGAATAGATATGAATGAAGAAATGAGGTCTTCCCCCCTTACCTTAGTCAGACTGGCATGAAGCTTACCTGAGGAATTAGGAAGATGAAAGGAAGAAAAGCGGAAAAGGGGGATACCCCATAGACCAAAAGGGCATAGATCGATAAGATCCAAGAAAATAAAATACCCGCAGCAGAATCGGAAGACCTTTAGTAGATTGTTTTTAGGTCTAAGCGGTGAATCAGAAATCTTCCTTACGCCTACAAGAAAGAGTCTCCTAGGATTTCGCAAGGGAAAGGTAGCCAACCTTGGATACGTTGTGGCAAGGAATATGAAGGTGCCTCTAGAAGATTGCCCTTTCTTTTCCTTTCCTGGGCTAGGTAAACCTTAATGGAATGTCCGAGGCAATAATTTTATGCTTTGTGGAGTCAACTCGTCTTCTCCGAAGCGGAACCCACATATAAATTTGTGTATACATATGCACTTACAGTTACAGTTACAGAAGGTGCAATCGGAGCACTAAGATCATGGGGTGAAGGCACACTGCCATTACACGGTGGGTAAGGTGCGGAGCTACACTCTAAAGACAGATTCACTAGATTCCGACCTTCCCGCTGCTCTGTATAGTCCTATTGGAGGGCAACACAATACTTTAACGATTCCTGCCTTGGTTGATGATGAATTACCTTACTCCATTTCCATACCGGGTCTAGGGGTATATTCTATTCTATAACATACTCTTCTTCTATCACAGAAATAGCTAAATCGGAAGTTAAGCCCTATAAGCACTTCACTGAAACTAAAAAGAACAACAAGAGCAATACCTCACATGCTAAAGCAGGAACAAGGGGCGCAAGCAGTCTTTAGAAGTCTAAACTAAGAAAGACGTACGAACCACTTAGGAAGGATAAGAGTCGTAGCTACAAAGAAAAAGAAGTTGTCGGAGGCGATGCGACGATACTCACCTCAGCCTCTCTGGCGACATTAGTTACCAGATTCATTCAGTGACAACCTTAGGATAAGGAAGTCCTTTATTTTCATTTAAGAAATAGGCGGACACTCTCTCTCTCTTCCTTTCTTTCATTTAGTTAGGCGTGGTAAAGGATCTCGCTCGAAAGAGACTCTTCACCTACTCAATTGGAATGAATCTTACCCTTACTTATCTCTTTACTCATGAGAAGTCCCTCTCGGAGCTATTCCCCGGCGCTGTGTCTTCTTTCTCCTTACTCTGGGAATGAAGCCATAACCCGAACATAATACTGACTTGATTGCTTATTTCATTCCATCTCTGCTCCTGGAAACAAATCAAGATCAAGGATGGTAAAAAGATAGAGTCAACCGATAGATCAAAGAGTCACAACTCTTGCTGCCAACTAATCGATGAATCTTGTCCCCTTTTTGTGGCTTTAGCCCCCTTCTTGTTACCTTGTTACTAAACAAATTGCGTGCGTATAGGATGGGATCAAGAACCATTCTATATGGAAGGTTATATTAGAACATCGGTGGAAAGGTCGAGAGGGCACCTAAAAATAGCTTTAGAAGCCAGATTAGGAAAGTGTTTCCCGAGTTCGAGCAAATGCAATGCGACATCAAGGCAAAAAAGGGCTGGGGTCCGATCTGCGCATACATCACTAAAGAAGATAAGAATCCACATATATGGGGGAACATGTCAAAGGCCCATGTTATGGAAGTATCAGAGGCTTATGAGGGAAAGAAAAAACTAGGGGGTGCTCCTATGAGTGCAACCGACATTATAGAGCAGCTTGCGGGACAAAATTCGTGGCTGGAAGTGTTCAGGAACAAACAACTGAAGCATATTGCTGTACAAAGGTACCCGAGCATGAAGGGCTCCTATGAGGACATACAAGTCCTCAAACTAATGGAAGCAGGAACCTTAATATAAAGAAAGGGTACGAAAGTATATGGAAGAAAAGGCTGAAAGAGGACTGGGGAGCCTCTCGAAGTGTTCGATCTCACAGATGGTTGGGCTACAATTCCTTCGCTTCTGAAGAAGCTTAGCTAGTTCTCCTTCCTTGGACATTCTGTTTGCCTGCCCATGCTTCAAGATTGAAGTTTTCACCAGAAATCTCAATAAAACAAAGAACGTTGTAACGAGATCTCATCGGTCCAACATAATCCTCCTAACAGGCAGCCAAAGGTGGGCGATGATCAATTAGTTAGCTAACGAAGTTGATGTTAAAGTAGAAAGAAGGCTGATAAATAGGAACAAAGTCGGGGAATTCTAACTCTTAACTTGCTCCTGCGACTTCCTTTTCATTTGGTAGGGCATGTCAATGAGATCTCATGAGAGCTTTGAATTAGTAAGCTCATAATCTAGGGTTCAATTAGCACCAACTTCAAGGGAGGGAATTCACCCCAAAGCGGATTTTGTTCACTCTGCTTCTCTTGATTTTGTTGTTCTAGACAAAAAGATGAGAGCTTTTCAAGGTATCCAGTTAGACCCCTGGGTAAAAGAGATCTATCTATTTTAGACACCCTTTCCATTACTGATCTAGTTGCTCTTGCTATCTAACCCGTCACTTTATTATATGATCTTTTATTGACTTCAAAAAGTCAATTTTTTTTCTTTTTCTCGGGCCAACTTCATACATTCTATTACTTATATAGTCATGCCAATCTTCTCGATAAAGAAGAACTCTTTCGCACGATCTTAAGAGAGCCTAGTTCCACAAGAGCCTTACACGAGCCTTTACTTGATGAAAGGCGCCCTGTAAGATATGCTATATTGACAAGGCGAGGAGAAAACAGCCTCATGGGAATAACTCCAAACCAAAGCATCCCTCCATCTCGCATATAGAAATGGTTGACAGGCATACATATTCATGATATCGAATATGAATGATCATTATCATGGGATACAGATATGCCATGCTAGGATGAGCTAGGCTTTCAACAACATAAGCCACCTCCCAAGCGACTTCCCTTAAGTGCCTTTGACTATTGCTACGGTCATCAACCTCAGCATTGAATTGAGACTTTCCACCTTGCTTTGGACTTGAATGGATCTACTTCTTCTCTGCCAGATCGATCTTCATTAAGAGGGTCAACCCAAGCTATTGCTCTACCTCCTCTCCTTATGTTATGGTAGATTTTGAATCCCTATTGGATTTCTTACTCCAGAAAAAGAGAGAAATCAACAATAATGCGCACACGTGAAAGGGCTTACCCCACATGCTGACTCTTCCAATCCAACTCTATCGAAGGAGAAAAAAAGCTGGAACTACGACTTGCTTAGTGCATGGCTGCTTGTCGTGATTGGTTGGACACTCTCTTCGTCTAAGGTCTTAGCTTGTTCACTCTATTAAGTTTTCCCAGCAAGTCTATTTAATGGGGTACGAAAGATTTCTATTCAAAGGATCGTTAAGAGTTTTGTCTTCTAGGGAGTAGTCAAGATAAGATGACTCTGATCTTTCCTTCTATGGAGCCGGAAGTGAGCTTATCGCCTACTGATATTACTCAGAAAGAGTCAATGGGAGTAGACACATCAATAGAAGCAGATGCACAGGAAGAAATCCTTGCTCTTCGGGCTAAAATGCTGACTTTTCCGTGGAAAGAGTAATAAGAGGAAAGCCTTGACCTTCCCTTGTTCTACCCTTCAAACTCGGAGATTGAAGAATATCACTCTATGCAGCGACAGAGGAAAGATCTCTATATGTTGATAGATACCCGAGAGACTGAGTCCTTGGGGGAGAGAGAAAGGAGGCATTACTCCCAGAAAACGTGCAACCAACCTTTCCTTCCCGCTTTTTCCTTGAGAAGATAAGGTAGGGGCTTTGTTTCCGCATCCGTTCCATATCAGTATTCATTGTTAAGATCTCCCGGTAGAATCGAATGGTAACTGACTCATTCTAATAGTTCCGAACAAGTCCTACATGGGCTCTTTCTCGAATGAGTTTGCATTCCTCAATCCAATCTTTAAACTTCCGACATCTAGAATAACTCACTGGAGCACCCCTCCATTCACCTTTCGTTCCCATATGCATCGGCTTTTTCTAAATCGACATATCTAGGTTCTCCCAACCCAACAGGTTCCCTTTCGTTCGAAATGGCATTGCCAAACATTAAATCAAAGGCTTGACATGAGAGATTATCTTAGCCCTATAGTCTTTCTCCGTACAAATTTTTTCCAAATCAAATGATTCAAGACCTGAACTGAAAGAGACTCTACAAACAAATCTTTTCGACTTGGCCTTAAGAAGCTTGTATCCTTTAGATTCTTGGGACCTAACGAGCTAGGACAACCTATACCGAAGGAGAGAAATTCATACCCTGCCGATTTCTAGGGTTTGCGTTGCTCGGATGTTATTTCCCTTGCCCCCACGCCAGCTTGCTCTCTCATCCCTCCCACCTTTGCCTATACCTAAGATTCCCATTTGGTTCGGCTGTAGTTTCATAGATCTACATGGGAATCTTCGTCAGATCGATCATGCAGTTACGGCCAATCAAGCAGAGATCGATTGGCCTACCAGAGAGCTGACATTAGAAGACTGACACCCACAGCACCAACAAAGCTGGACGACATACGATCAAAAGTTCGGGATGATGTGATCCAAGTCAACCTAGAGGCAAAGCAGTTCCTTGAGTTTGTCCATCGAGTCAGTAGCACGCTTGCAAAGGGTAGAAAGCGGACAGATGCCATNTGACCAATCAAGCAGAGATCAATTGGCCTACCAGAGAGTTGACATTATAAGACTTACACCCACAGCACCAACAAAGTTGGACGCCATACGATCAAAAGTTCGGGATGATGTGATCCAGGTCAACCTACAGGCAAAATAGTTCCTTGAGTTTGTCAATCGATTCAGTAACACGCTTGCAAAGGGTAGAAAGTGGACATATGCCATCGAATCGGATGTGAACAAATTACTGAAATCCGCTCTTAGAGTTTGAGAATCCAAGCGCTGGCAAGTTAGCTAGCGAACCAAGGGGCAAATAAAGGGTCAAAAGTAAGTTCCGTGCCTATAGTTATTCCTCTCTCTGGTAGAAATCTGGTCTCCGATCGATGGTAATATTTAAACGAGAATGTCGTGTCATCCAGCGCACTTGACCACTGCGATCGATCCGATAAACCAAAGCATCCTTGCCAACCGACTAACCCATTGAGAATGGAACAAATAAGGGAGATTGAATTCTTCTCTCTTGTCTTTCAACCCTTGCTCTTGCCCCGACTTCGCCTTCCACCTTATTAAGCTTTGGATTTCCACCTTCACTAACCCGTGGGACGGGACCGACCTTCTCTTTTGTTTGTGATTGGACTTTCCCGAAACAAAGGAACCTTGGCGTGAGAACCCTCTAGATTAGGGAGATCAAAATAAGAGCTTGTTGCATATGCGTAGGAAACCACCCCATGCGGTGTGAGAAAAGCCCACTTGACTTCGGAATGCCAACCTCCCTTAGCTTATCCCTTTATGACCTTTTCCGCCTTCTCACTACCATTCATCGGATAATACTACGTCACCTAAATCAACAAAAAAGAGGAAGGCATTTCTAATTGTTGGTTAGCCTGGGCTCCACACCAGATTTTATCTGAGATGGCGAGAATTCTTTAGTAAAGGCATGGCTTAAGCCAACTCGGGACGGGAGGTTTTTCTACTACTATTACAGCTCGTACAACCTTGAGGAATCGAGACTAGTGTAATAAGTTACTAGCCTAGTGCTACTCCTCCACAGAAGACTTGCTAGAATAGCTACCACCCTTTCTCTTGACTTTCCTTTGCCAAATAAATCCCACGTATGAAGCTCTCGGATTACGTACAAATCAATTAAACAAGCCAAACCAAAGGCTTTTCTCAAAAGCATCAATAGACGCAGAAAGATATCCTATTCCCTAAGGCCTTTGTTATCACTTTAAACTTCCCTATTTCCCATAGGAAGCCCATCTTCAAAGCTACTTTCTCAACAAGCTCTAGATCTAGGGCTTTTTTAAAAACTCTCTTCTTTATCATACGATACGAGGCATCCAAATCTGCATTCCCATCCCCTTCTGAACCAGATGAGACATCCGTCTCACTCAAACCAAACGCTCGAACCCGTCAAGAAGTTAAGGATGCAACTTACAATTTAATCGGTTAAAAAAAAGGTTTAGCTATAAAGATTCCGGTTAAAGAGAGTTCTAACATGGGGGGCGATGACATATAATTACCTTAAAAGGGGGTGCCCTCCCTGAGACTTCCTCGGTCATAGTTTTCTACTCGATAGACTAACTAATTACTAAATAGAATTTCCAGATCAACCATCAATCGTTCCTTATGATTCTAGGGGTTTAGGATAGGAAGAGGGCTAATATCAACTCAAAGATGCTAAATAAGGGCATTCATTAGAATTTTAATGCGCATTGAGCGAGTAGTTAGTTCAGGTCTTTTTGTATGAGAGATCTCGTTCCAACAATTTTTCCATGAAGGCTCTCTTTTATTTTCAGGATGGAACCTTTGTTCAGGACCACAGGACGGGATATGGTCCCGTTGAATTATACCTACCCGGTAAACCTCGCCACAGCGGTCGTTTTCTACCTCTCGAACACATGGATGCCAAGCTCCTTTTCATTAAGATTTTAGGACTCCTAGTTCTAACTTTAATCTTGGAGAAAGGTCAGTGGGCTAGGATCGGTCTATTGGATCGAGCAAGGTTAGGAAGGGAGGCAAGGCGAAAGGCATGCACTGGGTACTGCCGAAACAAATAGCTAACATAGTTATCCCGGTGATTTTGCCCGAAGAGTTTAGGGCAGAGTCTGATTATGCTCCTCAAACAGTTCACGCCAAACGTTGTACTTCACAAAAGGTATAAAACAAAGAACCAAATCCTGAGACTAGGGTGCCCACTCTCCAGAAAAAAGAAGAGGTGGATCATGCCGGTGAAAGAAGCAACAAAAGAAAAGTTTGATTCCTGATCCAAAACTGGTTTTTGAATGAAGTTAGAAAGAAGTTATATTGCTCCGGAAGGAAGGCGCTAGGTGGGCTTAGATAATAAATATAGGAATTTCTTCTCTATATCAATCCTTCAATAAAGCAAGAGAAGACTATAAAAATTGACTTTTCCATTTACCGGAAGAAAGGTCGTCAAACTGAGCGTCTGAATACAAGGACTCAGTCCCCGTGAATGGCCTAATGTCCGCCGGCTTTAGCCGATGCGCACTATAATGAGTTCAAATGCTTTCCTTTCTCAATACCTCCTACCCTCTGAACTTCCTGGATTGAGCTGGTCCAAAGTGTTTCTGGCAAAGCTAGGAACGCACGTCAAACCTTTCGGCCTTGTGTTAACCACATAAAAGAGACGATTCATTCTATTCCCTCAGTTATATTTGACTAAGACCCAGAGGATATCCCAAAGTGGGCATTCGGCTCATTCCTCCCTTCACGGTCGCAATCCTCTTAGCCATAGGGTTTTCTTGCTCGCTCGTAACTCCTCTGTTGGCATTGGTTCATTTTAGGTATCGCTACTGAGGATTTGATTCACTACAGCGGAAGAGTAAAATCCAACAAGCTTAGACAAGATAGAAAGTAAGGAAGACAAAAGGTGGGTAGCGAGGAAGAAATCCAATAGCCTTCTCACGATATAACTTGCTATTCAAGTCAACGCGTTGCAACCACTACTTTCACTCCTTTTATGAAATTGTGAACTCCACAGAACTTTATCAATTCCAATGCAACTTATCCTTTTGGAGCTGACGTAACAAACTACGCGAGCCTCCCAACGAAGCCAACATATATCCGATCCAAATAAAAAAAATAAAATGAAGTTTTATTATTGTGGTATACCAGCCACCTGTTATGGAACTTCCAGTTCCAATCGAAGCATATAGATCCGTAAATAGATTTGTATGTATAGACACTTCAGTCGTGCTCGTCCTTTCTCGAAAGTATCTTTTTTCTAGGAACATGGTCAACCAGTAATTATTATGTTCGTGATTCTTCATCCACCGATGGAAAAAATGATCCAATTTTCCATTCTCATATGAGGCCGAAAAGTGGATTGGCAACAAGTCGGCACGAAGTGATTCATCATGCTCAAACATGAGCCGATCGCTCGTTAGTGACGGTTTATGTTACAACCCATGTTTTCGTACGTGAGAGTACATCGTAAGTCAATTGATGTAAGCTCAGAAATAAGATTATATTTGATGGAATATAAAGTAATTTAATCATGTTACGTTGGAGGTTTCAAATATTTAAGATCATGAATAACGAGTACCAAGAGGGTTGGAAAGCTTAGAAGCTAAACCAACTGAAGAGAATAAGTTTCGTCAAAAGTCGACGAGTTTGGAATGTTATAACATGTACTTTAGGGTGAGACTCTGGTTAATTAAATTATAAGGAGGTTATGCTATGATTCAATTTTGTCATATGATAGTCTTGTGCTACGTTTTGAAGTCAAGAAAGTTTTGGAACAGAAGTTGGAATAGGTCTTCACAAGTTACATTCATAAATTTGTTGAAAGTTAGGTCGAATGTAGCTGCACTTTTCTCCCAATATACTTATAATTAGGGGATGATCTACCTACCAAATTGAAGATCTAGAAGTCTAGTTTCCAATTCATTAAACCGTTCAACGATACGATGTAGGAGTAGAGAGATATTTTCCGTTTCGCGAAACTGCGCAAACATCATAAGTGACAAGTAGGTGGATCACTAGAGCTATTTGAGCAATAGATTTCATGTGTTGTATGAGGTCATATTGGGACATATTATATACCAAATTGAAGGTCTTGGAATTTAGTTTCCAATGCTCTTAACTGTTCGTTCATATAACATCGGGATAAAAAGATATAAGCGTCGGAAATGGACCAATCGTAGGATGCCAAGCTAGCACCTCTTTGACTTTTTTCCAAAATAGATATATATGTGTCTTAGGTCGGATTTATCTTCATATTTCAGCATAAAACGACCATAGAAAAACCATAAACATAACCTCAAGCTATGTTATAGGGTTTCAAATAATATTATCATTACGGGCATGAAATCGAGAAGCAATAACATCAAAACGATCCCTACGACGTAAGTGTCATTATACCGCCTCTCCTTTTTCTTTGTAGTTAGAGTTTTGGAAGTTAATTCATAGTTAAGAAACGTCTAATATATGTAATTAAGTGCTTAAGTAGCAAGGAAGGTTGATAAATGTGTTTCCTAATAGTTAGAACTCACGGAACGGTGATCGAAAGCCGTGAGTTCGAGTTATTTGACTTGTAGCGGACTGTTTTGTATTGCTGTTGGGCTGCGTGTTTTAATACTATTTTGTGGGGTTTTGGAGGAGGAAGGGTGTGGAGAAACACCATATAGATATAGGGTTTTGAGCTGGTCGTTCGTTGTAACATTTCCGGGTCGTTTGACACGACTACGGTGGTCGTCTTATGTGTGAAGTGATTAGGTTGTGTGTGGACTGTTTTGGGAGGCTCAATATGATTATTATTGATGATTTTTGGGCTGTTAGGTGATTTTTTTGACTTGTGTGAAGTCATATATATAGGGGAGGTGCTGTCCGTTTCATCGTAAAATAGGTTGTGGTCGATACATAATAGTTATGACGCTTAAACGATAACAATAATGTCGTTTCTCTTATTGTAGATTAAGGAGTTGTGAAATTTGCGTAGCTTGAGGTTGGGGAAGTATATACAAGGTATGTGAGGCTATCCCTTTCCTTCTTTTGCACGACTCCAATTGTACGTAATGCAATGAACGAACTTCCAAAGATACTCTACTCTCCGAAGCTAGCAGTACTTACATTTTTTCCCTTCTTATGAAACAATTGATGTTGATGTTACTTCTCTTATTCTTATGGTTTCAATGTTGTTGGTACTTCCTGATTCTTATAAGATTCACGATG